>PVJC01007406.1:0-12704 GCA_004026665.1 Murina feae
GCTGAGGGACCCCCACCCCCCGAGTGCACAAATTTTTGTGCACCGGGCCCCTAGTCTATGAACATTATGAGATTTCATCCCTCATAGCTCAGCATGGATTTTTCTAAGTGTAAGAAAATTTTCTTATACAACAGTTATCAAAGTTAGCATAGATACAATAATGTTTCCTAACATAAATCCTATATTAATTTTCTCCATTGTTACTACTCTGATCTCAAATTCATCCTCTCTTTTCTGGAGTAGTGCAAAATTATCACACTGCCCTTTATAATACAAAGTAGGGCAAAAGTAGGTTTATAGTTGTGAGGATAGTAAACAGAATTCTTATATTATTTATTAATTATTGTATTTTTCATATGAACAACTGTAAACTTACTTTTAATCCATTCTGTATTGCCCTTTATAGCATTATTTGTTTTCAATACAGAATGCAGTCTGGGGTCATGTTTCATATTTACATATCATGTCTTTTTGGTTTTCTTTATATAAGATAATTTCTCATCTTTTCTTTGTCTTTTTAAAAAATATATTTTATCGATTTTTTTACAGAGAGGAAGGGAGAGAGATAGAGAGTTAGATACATCAATGAGAAAGAAACATCATTCAGCTGCCTCTTGCACACCCACTACTGGGGATGTGCCTGCAACCAAGGTACATGCCTTGACCGGAATCGAAACTGGGACCTTTCAGTCCGCAGGCCGATGCTCTATCCACGGAGCCAAACCAGTTAGGGCTCTTTGTCTTTTTTGATATTGACATTTTAAATGTGAGGAATATTTATTTTGTAGTCGTTTTATTTAGGTGACTTTGGCTGTTTCCTCCTTATTAGATTCAGGTTATTTTTGACTAGAATGAAATATAAATGACATAGTCTTCTTATCAAATCATACATCTCATCTCATATCATATCATATCATATCATATCACATCATACCAGAAAGCACATGATTTCAGTATGTTCACTCAATGTTGATGCTAATGAACACTTGTTTAAGGTGTTATCTACCCTACTTGTTCCTTTTGCAATTCATACATAGTCTATGAGGAAGTATTTTACCTCCTTGAATTAATTTCTTTTATTTTTGTTGTGTGGTTTAATGTTATCAATTCTAAATCTGTTAGGTTAATTTGTTTCTGTTTACATTCACTTTTAGGATTCCCTCCATTATTGTTGATTCTGATTTTATCTTTTTAAACATGTAAAATATTGGCATGATTTTTAAAATCAAAACTATGCAAAGAAGTATAATTTAATATATAATTCCCTCCTGCTTTTTCCTTCCCTTCCCCCACTTTAGGTAATCACTGTTTCTGTTTTATCTTTCCTGTTTTCTTTCCTAATATAGTAATCAGAATGACTCTTTCAGAAGAAGCATAGTGAAATCAATATTCCAATAGTTTCCCATCTCACTCAGAATAAAAACCAAAGCCCTAGTGTCTGACAGAGCCCTCATTCGCAAGCACTATTGTCTCACCTCCTGCGGCTCTTCCCCAGGATCACTCATCCTCAGCCTCACTAGCCTCGGTTCCTCAAATATTACACATATTTCCCCATCTCTGGGTCTTGGCTTTTGCTGTTCCCTTTTCCTAGAGTGTAGATATGTGCATGGTTTATTTCCTCACTTTTCTCAGTTCTCTTCTTAAATGTCACCTTCAAGGAAGTCTCCCCTAATTCAATCTATTTACAACTATTTTACTCCCATCCTCGGACCTTCTGGTGCTTCCTATCAATCTTCCATGCTTACCTCCTCCCCCAGAACTATAACTTCTAACATGGGACATTTATTTTATTTATTGTCTGTCTCTCCCCCGTGGAACAGAGGCTTCAAAAGAGCAGGGATTTTATGGATTTAGTGCACTTTTGAATTTCTAGGACCTAGGATAGTGCCTAACACATAGCCAGAGCTCAGATCAATATTTATTGAACACACAATGAATGAATGAACATGTTTGAGGAGATAGCAGTAGAGAATGGCATTTGAAAAGTCCATACACATTATGGCATCAAAGTTATAACACCACACTGTGGCTACAACACTTTGGCAACTGTGAGGGTGGAGAGTAGGGAGGTTGTTACACAATCTGCTTTAGGGATGTAAACTGCTGAGGAGGTGGAAGTTTCTAATTTACAGCAAATAGCTTTGGGGTGTAGATTGTTTATTAATAAGAATGAACTGAATGAATTAATTGAGGTGGGTGATTTCATAGAGGGAACGTATTTTAAGTAAAGGAAGTGTTATTCAAAGAAAAAAAAAAGGAAATCAGGAATGAAAAATAAAGCAAATGGGATTAAATACAATGAAAAGGACAAAGGAATCAGACTAGTAAGGGGACCCTTGAGAGCTCTTGGTGGCTCCTCATCCTGAGTGGTCCTGCTTCTTCACCCTGGGACGGCTGGTCAAGTAAGTGTGTGTGTGGTAGTGAGACCACAAGTGTGTGTGTGGCAGTGAGACCCACCATATGTTGGGTCCAGGGAATATTACTTTGCCCAAATAAAAGAAAGCAGATTTAGCCTGGGTGGTGCTGCCATTTACGGAACTGATCAAGAAGAGTTTAGAAGGCACAAAATAACTTTAGATGCTTATGAAAGAAATATCTTCTTTAGGCTCTTCTACAATGTGAGATCCTTGCCCTTTGCCAGGAGGCTGTCTGCCAGTCGGCAAGCCGGATTTCTGTAGGGCCGGAAGCTGTACTTGGGGAATGTGTCCAAAGGGAGAACATCTGGATGGATTGAACTTATTCTTTATTGAACTCAATTTCTTGAAAGGAGCAACTCCCTTTGGGAGTCTTCAGAAAGGGCTATGGTGTTATTTTCACTCTAGTTCTTGTTCCAAAGATAAAATATGCATATTCTCATGCTAATGTGTTTTCCAGCTATCACACATTTAGTTTAAGCCAGGTGGTTTTGGAATTGAGGTAAAATAGTTTGTCTTTTCTGAAGAAAGTCCAAGGAAAAGAGAGAAATGTCTGAGAGGGCTTTGAGGCATCAAACTTCCTGAACATGTCAAAAGTCAGATGCCGGAGGTTCAGGGAGTAAGAGATAAGAATATGACCTAAGTGGGAGACCTGAGAAACATGGCAAGACACACAAAATGGACTGGCAGGGTCTTACCCTTCTTTGCTTTCCTTGTGTTTCTGTATCAGATGGGACAATCTTGATGCCAGAAATGAAAAAGGCCAGTGAGCATGAGTGGCCATAGACTATGTCATTACTTAACCTTATCCATGAAGATAAATGCCACCCATCCCACTGTTATCAATGAAAATGGAGTATCCACGGGTGAAAGTGGGGGATCCTTTTCCCCACTGGGTGTTGGTGGTTGTGTCTTAACAACATCTCAAGAAAAAATTTTTTTCTGAGATCCACATAGGAGGGCAAGTGATTTGTATTTGTGTGAAATTACATCCTTAGGTTTGCAAAGTCCTATTTTCCTTAATCCAGTCCTGGAAAATGTGCAGCTGGGAATTCAGTAGAGCTAGAAGCACAGCCAGTGGTGTCCAAAGCTTTCATTCTATGGTGGAGTTGGGTCCAGGGAAGCATTAGGCTAGTGTAGTCCATTAGTCCATTGTGTTAGAGGTCCACGTGGGCAAATGCAGGAGCATGTGAGCTTTGCAAGCCAGGAGTCAAGCGTGAGCAAGCAAGAGAGAGAGAACTCCTTTGTGTAGGAGCTTATCTTAAACCTTCCCGTGCTTGCAGCGACTACACCTATTCTGGCCAATGACTTCTTCCAGATGTGACTGACAAGCAAGTATCTTCCCTATGTCACCCAGACCTTACTGGACATGCATCTGTTTTTCCTTTGTCCAGTCCCTTCCCCTAGGATCTGGACAGTGTTACCATATTTTCCGGCATATAAGACAACTGGGCGTATAAGACGACCCCCAACTTTTCCAGTTAAAATATAGAGTTTGGGATATACTCACCATATAAGACTACCCCTCTTCCAATGCACACCAAATAAAAATTAAAAAAAATATCAGATTTGATTTCAATATGGTAATTTTAATTCAAATGGTTATGACATGCAGGTACTTAGCAGGAAAACTATCACTTATAAACATAAGGCTGTTTGTCATCAAACATGTAAACATAAAACAGTGCAAGTGGATTAAACTTTTCCTAATTTACTCTAAAGCTGAAAGGAAGGATAAGACAATGAACCTATGGGAGCTGCCATGCTGTTTGTTTTCTAAGCTGTCAACCAAACTGGAACTGATGATGATAGGAGAAAGATAGCAAACAACAGAGAGAGAGCAAGTGCTGGGCAAGTCCCTGGTGAGTTAGCAACGCCCATCATAACTGCAGGCTGCAGTATTTTTACAGGTTTTGCTGACATGACAGTTTCCCTTTAAAAGCCTTCAAAATCCTCCTGTTTGTCGTCTGATATCATAAGTACCACATCAATGACATCTTGTGATACATTTGTAAGGCAGTCATCGTATGGATCGAATTCCGTGTCAGATGGTGTGGTCTCAGCTTCGGCTTCCTCTTCATCTTGCCACAATTAGTCGTCCTCCATACCATCTAATGAATTTGATATGCCACACTTCTTGAAAGACTCGATTACTGTTTCTGCATCAATATCATTCCAGGCTTTAAGATAAACTTGCACAAAACATCCAGCTGTGGAGCACACGTTTCCTCCTTTTGTGAATGACTTGTCGCTGCTAACCATCCATTCATTCCACTGTTTTCGAATGCGATCTTTAAATGGCTTGTTCAGGCACACATCCAGTGGCTGTACCAGCGATGTCAATCCTGCAGGAATAACTGCCACATCTGTGTTTAGTCTTGCAAGTCTTTGCTTGGTGCTAGGAGTTAAATGAGCCCTGAACATATCCCACACCAGTAGACTACATTTTTGAATAAGTCCACCTGGTCACCTGCTCCATACATTATCAAGCCATAACTTTACCCCTTCTTCATCCATCCAGCCCTTTTCATTCACAAAACAACCAACAGGGAACTTGAGTTTCGGCATTGTTTTTCTTTTAAAAATAATCATTGGTCTCAGTTTGGTGCCATCAGCTGTGCATCCTAGTACCATTGTAAAACGACTTCTCATGTCCTGTTGTTTTATTTAAAATTGTTTTTTCACCTTTTTGATGGACAGTTTTATTTTCAACCATATCAAAATTCATTGGAGTTTCATCCATATTTCCAATACTACTTAACGCATAGCCATGTTTAGTGCACTGCTGTATTACATATCGATGGAAACTATTTACTTTGCTATCTAGATCTGCAGGTAATTTTTGGGCAATTTTCATCTTTTGCCTCAGTACCATATTATGCCTTCCCATAAATCTAGTACACCAGGATACAGTGGCCTTAAATCTGTTGCCGTGATCTGGGTTAGATTTGGCCCATGGAAGTGCAAACAAACGTATTTTATTTCGTGTCACTACATAACCGTTTTGGCGATGCTCATTCACCATGTCTGCTACATGTTTTTCGAGTTCTGGCCAATGTGGGGTGCCTCCTCTTAATGCACACTTACCCCTTGGCAAACTCTTTAATGCTTTTTCATTTGCTTTCCAGTCCTGAATCATCTTTTCTGTTACTCCATATTGTCTTGCAGCAGCGCAGTTATTATGTTCCATGGCAAAGTTTACAACTTTAAGTTTGAAACTGGCTTCATATTTCTTTCTTCTTGCTGGTGGAGCCATGATGGGGTTTTGACTGTTGTACATTTGTATACTGTACTGTAGGTACTGGTGCTATACTGTATGGACAGGTACAGATACTGGTGCTGTACTGTATGTGGTACCCAGTATACAACAACCAGCCAATCACGGCAAGCAATGTACCTTACCGGTGATTGGCTGGTTGTTGTATACAAAGCCTGCTTGGATTGGTCAGCTCTCCCTGCCTGCCCAGCGCTCCCTGTCTCCAAGACTATCAGAACATGCCTCTTACATCCGTCTGGCCTGCTCTTGTATCCTATTACCTACCTCCTTCTCTGCCTCTCAGATCTCTTACACGTGTGCCTGCACCACTTCACTGCAGTCCTCAGGAGCGAGATCTGAGAAGCAGAGAAGGAGGTATGGTAATAGGATACAAGGGCGGGCCAGACGGGTGAAAGAGGCGTGTTTTTCTGGGCACAGCTACCGCTGTATCTCATTTTTCGATACCCCGGGCATCCCGGAGGCCTGCAGCTTGCTCCACCCTTCACTTACACCTTCCCAGTGAGGCGCCCCCTCACCTTGTCATCGGGACCAGTTAAGTCGCTTCTTTCCACGAATCCTGGTCAGTGGATTTTCTTCTACCGTACTTGTACAGCATTGCTTTCATACGGTGGTTGCCGCATACGGTGGGGGAGAACTCAAAAATGGTCGTGGCCACGTCCCCACTGTATGTGGTGAGCACCCGGCCGCACTCCATTCATTTCAATGGAGCCGGACAGAGACCGTATGTGGCACACAAAGGAGCCTACCAGAGACACTTGCGGTCTCCATTGGGCTTCATTGAAATGAATGGAGTGCGGCTGTTTTTGAGCTCCCCACACCTATGCCGGCAACCGCAGATTTTCCACTCTGTCTTGGAAGTTTCAGCACCCGCCCTATAAGACGACACCCAGTGTATAAGATGATCCCTGACTTTTGAGAAGATTTTCCTGGGTTAAAAAGTCATCTTATATGCCAGAAAATACGGTAAATTGCAGCTTCCTGGCAAAGCAATAAAAATGAATGCCTATATTATTTGGCCTTTCCTTTGCTCCTTTCCTCTTATTAATGACTAGATCAATACAATGGTATCACCACCATCTCTCGATCATATTCTTTAAATTACAGAAGTATCAAAGAATGTTTCCTGAAGCACATTTGTATCTTATATGTTAGGGTAAAGTGGTTTCTCAACTTTGTTAGGTACTGTTTACCAGTTCCTATCAGGCTCAAAAAGCAATGTGACATAAAATCAGCTACTATGCACTTGAATAATTTAAATTATTACTATTGCAATGGTCTCAAAATAAGTAAGCACATCACAGTGCTTGTGTCAGGCAATCCATTAGGGCATGGGGAGAAGTTATTAATCTATGTTAATTTTTATTTTCACTATTTTAATTTCCACTTAGGTGCATGGTTTACATTATATATTGTGTAAGAGCACATACATAAGGTAATAAATATTCATATAGTGAAAGCATGTGCTCAAATTATTTTATTGGTGGGTACATACTCCAGAAACTTTGGTGACCACTGTCCCAGTATGCCCTTTGATACCCTTACCTCAGCTTAAACAATCTTTGTGCTAGTACCCTGAGACTGGGGCTTCTCCCTCCAGTAAGTATTTAATAAACACTTAAGAGATTCAGCATTATAGAGGATGCAACCCATGCTGGAAGGAAATTTCTTTGTCTTCTTTTTTAATGGGCATGCTCATTATTATGTTACTAGAGGCCTGGTGCATGAAATTCGTGCATGGGGGTGAGGGTGTTTCCCTTAGCCCAGCCTGCACCCTCTCCAATCTGGGACTCCTTGAGGAATGTCTGACTGCCCATTTAGGCCTCATCTTGAAACCGAGATCAGGCCTAAACGGGCAGTCAGACATCCCTCTCACAATACAGGACTGCTGGCTCCCAACTGCTCACCTGCCTGCCTGATTGCCCTTAACCGCTTCTGCCTGCCAGCCTGATCACCTCTAACCACTCCCCTGCCAGCCTGATCAACACCTAACTGCCCTCCCCTGCAGGCCTGGTAGCCGACAACTGCCCTTCCCTGCCAGCCATCTTGTGTCCACATGGGGATAGCCATCTTTGACCACATGGAGGTGGCCATCTTATATGTTGGAGTGATGCTCAATTTGCATATTAGTCTTTTATTAGATAGGTTGGATGATACCTCAATAAATTTTTAAAGATATTTTTTAAAGTAACATTTTTCCCTACAAATTAAAAAAATTAGAGGCGTATAACTAAACATTTGAACTGTTTCTAGTGGAACCTAAAAAACAGAAGCAAAATATAATATTTAGACAAAATTATGGTGTAATTTTTTTAAAAAAATTGTGCTCCCATAACAGAAGTACATCTAAAAGTACAACATAAGCATTTATCTTTTAAAGAAACCTGATTTTCTCCAAAAATTTTAGTTGTGTTAGTAATAAATTGTCTCAGGATTTAAAAAATATGTATAACTGAATTTGCATAGATTCTATATACATTTAGCCATGCTGAGTTACATAATTTTATTTATCGAAAAGAGAAGTCCTTTTACAATAATAACATTTCAATAAGGCTAAAATATCTATTTTCAGGGTGTAAATACTATTGGGAGTTATCTTAACTGAGCTTGAATTTTGGACTGCTTGGTCTTTTATATCACCTGAAAATGTTTATATCCCAAGGCCATAAGATAATTTTACTCCAACTATTTGAAGCTGTGCCTTTTCTTTTAATAGAGTGCAGAATGTGATGGGACACACATTTTGGGTCTGAGCATTGAGAGTTAGCTGAAGAACCCAGACTTAGAGCAGTCTTATTTCTAATGGATGGCTCAGGCAACTCAAATTCTGAGACCATCCTTTACAGAATGGTCATGCCTGACCATTTGAATCTTTCAGGAATCAGAATCAGAATGCCCTTGAACAGCATCCCAAGAAACAAAACTAAACACTGTCCTGCAACATCAAATACATTTGAAGAATTTGCTAACACTTGAATTAAATCCAAATATTGAGTTTATTTTCACACTAAAATCTGTATTGAACATTTTTTAAGTTTTAGTTTGAACTGCTGCCAAACTTCAACATTTTCAAAAACTATGGAACTGTAACAAAACTAGGCCATCAGTATATACTCTCAATTAAATTGGATTTGATCCAGGGTATTTGTCTTATTTCCCTGAATTAAATCTCCTCACAGCAGTCGCGTCCTCATGGTGCCCATTCCACCATAACTAATTTTTTATTCATCTTTGCTGATAGTACCTCTCCCTAACAAGGTTTTCAATATCATTACCTCTCATTTGGAAGTATCATTCTTAGAGAGATGAAATTGAGTTGAATAATCTATCAGTTTTTATTTGTTTTCAGATTATTTCTTTTCTTGTGCTATTGCATATTAGAAGTATGCAGAAAATGAGCAGTTCTCAGAATTCACCTTTCTATCATTAGATAGAATCTGATTCTTGAGGGACTTAAGTTTTCTCCTCAACTCTTCCTTGGTGCTAATCCCCACTATGTCTTTTCTGGCAGAAAATGCTCAGACTGCTATAGAAAACATACCAATTATTTCATAAGAATGTATCAAGATACAAAAGTTATGCACAACTACATTGAAGGATACCTACTCTCTCTTAGAGTCAACCAGATTTACAAATTACTCAATCTTTCTCAGGAAGATACATCTTCATAATCAGTTATCGTGTTTCATAACCTTATTCTAAGTCTTTCACTTTAACTTGTTTTTATTTTCAATTTTTATCCAGGACAACTTCCTTTGACCATTAAACTATTAATCCTTCTGACAGTCACTTTGACCCTCTCAGAGCCACTGGTTGGTATAGGCTCTAGTTGTATGCAGGGCATTCCATCTGGGTTAAGTGGTGTGTGTGTGTGTGTGTGTGTGTGTGTGTGTGTGTGTGTGTGTGTGTGTGTGTGACAGAGAGAGATAAAGTCTTATTACATGCGCGCGCGCGCGCACACACACACACACACACACACTAGACAGTGCAGCAAATGATTTTGGCATGCATGACTTTAAAATTCTCAAGCAATCTTGAAGCTCCAAGCCATGGAGTCATAAAGTGACCTGCAATTATGTTGAATCTGAACTTGAATTCCATGTATTTGAGATTAATGTAGGGGAGCAAGTTACCGTATTTTCTGGTGTATAAGACGATTTTTTAAACCCACGAAAATCTTCTCAAAAGTCTGGGCTCATCTTATGCGCCAGGTGTCATCTTACAGGGCGAGTGCTGAAACTACCGAGCCAGACTGGAAAATCTGCGGCTGCCCCATACGGTGGGGAGAGCTCAAAAACGGCCGCACTCCATTCATTTCAATGGAGCCGGATGGAGGCTGCAAGTGTCTCTGGTCGGGTCCTTTTTGTGCCACATACGGTCTTTGTCCAGACTTTTTAACCCAGGAAAATCTTCTCAAAAGTTGGGGGTCGTCTTATACGCCCAGTTGTCTTAGACTCTGGGCACACTTGCAAGAGCAAGGTTACTCAGCCTCAGTGAGGTTGACATTTTGGCTAGATAGGTTGTTGTTGAGGGAGGCTGACCAGTGCACTGTAGAGACATCCCTAGCCTCTACCCATTAGATGCCAGCGGTACACCTCTCCCCCGTGTTGTAAGAACCAAAAATGTCGTAAGACATAATCCTTGGAGGTCAAAATGGCCCCAGGTTGAGAACCACTTCTGGGTTGATAAATGAAAGTTAGGCCATTGAAATTTGATTCCTGGGAACACATTCCTATCATATAATTACATAATTATGTTAAGTTTTTGTTTTTTAAATATGCTTACTAAATATGGAAAACTAAATACTATAAAATCTATATTCCTTTAAAAGGAGACCTCTAACAGCTGAAGCCTCTAAAAATCTTTTTCAGTGAAGTTTGAACTAAATACTATCTCTTTTTCTGTTGAGTAGCACTGTTTCCAACATAGGCGTTCTTCATAGACACCGTCTGAGAGAAATTATTGATCAACTGAATACAGGAGAACATGGAGAATGGAAAGATTTTATTCAAGGAATCCGGCCAGGAGACTGGATTAGCCTTGTCTATAAGATAGGAATAAGATCCGTGAAAGAGAAATGAGCAAGTTCCAAATAAATGGTGATTTCGATGACTGCTAATAGAATCTAACCATTCCTCCACTGAGGTGGAGAACAAGCAAATGAGTTGGCTTTTAATGTCTGGGAACCGCCGCAAGTGCTCCTAGGCTCAGCTCCCATGATCCTTCGAAACCCTAAGCCTCCTCTCATAGATCTCTTTTAATCATACTCGCATCTGTTGTTTGAGAACTTGTAAACATTCAGCACATCCACACATGCCTATTTACCCTCTCATGCACTTCACTAATTTCACGATTTCTGCTTTTTAATTCTTCAGATTTCAGAGTCATTTCTCTACTCAGCAAAATTGGCACTGAACTGAGCTTGTGTTCCTGAATACTAACCCACAAAGATAGTTTTCAGAAGGGAAATTGCAGCTAAGTGAAGCACTGATAATTTGTCAACCGGGATTCTTTTTACAACATGACTTGACTGGGATCTGGAATTAAATACCCGAGAGAGAGGATTAAAAATAGAAAGGGTTTCAATTTCAGAGAGTGAATTCCTGCAGTGTCTTTCCTGTCCTTTTCATTCCATTTATCACATACCCTGGCACCACCATTTCTGCAAATGAGGCAGTGTTTCCTCTGGGACTTCCAGGTTAAAATGGAACCTAAAGGGTTCTGAATTCTTTTGTCTGGTTTTTTTCTACAATGGGGGAGTTGCCATCTCAATGCAATTTGTAACATATTGGCCTAAACTAACTAGTATATAAGGTACCCTTCAAATGGAGACCAGAACTGGAAAGTTTTGTACTTCTTACATATCTTGACATGTGTTTGATTCATTTCAATATGGGCCCATATTTGATGACGGGCTGGGAAACATCTCATTTGGTCTTGTTTCATTTACATGTAAGCAAATAGTACCTTGAGAGTTGGCAGGTTTTTTAGGACTTTTTCTTCGTTGATCATATTTTCCATTCAAAATATATTACTATAGGTATAATTACATTATATCTATAGTAATAGAATTCATAATATAACAGAATAGCATTCATAATAGAGTGGTTCTAGTTTCTTAATAATTGCAATATTTTGAGATGATGACAGAATTTGTAAGAAATATAATCCTATTGACTTTCAATCACTTCAGTGTACGGTTTGATTGGTTTTATTGAAGTGAGAATGGGTTATAGCGTTTTTGACTCTTAAAGCTGCACAAAGCTTACAGATCACTTGGTCCAATGGTTTTCAAATTTGTTAACCACAAATTCAGTGTGTGTGTGTTCACAGAAATCTGAAATAGAGTCTCTGAAATAGTGCTCATTTGGATATTTTCTATTAAATTCTATTGTGTTTCATTCTGTGCTTCTCTTTTCTAATTCATTTAAGAATGCTGAACAGGACTCACTCATAGTCATAACTTGTGGTTTGAAAAGCACTGACCTGGGTCAAATAGCTCATTAGCAGCTAAAGCGAATGTTCTTTGAAAAACACATACGGAATTTCAGAGTCAAGTCACTAGCGTTTGGCCCTTACGAGATGATTCATAGCTAATTCAGAAAGACTTTCAAACTGCTCTGATGGAATTCAGGAGGCCAGCAAAACCCACTGCACATCCACAGGCACACTTGCTAATCTCTGCTACTGGCCCTGTGGCATACCAGGCCCAAGAAACTTGACTCACATTGTTGGCTTTTGGTTACCTCGTATCTTTGGCATGGTGGTGGGAGACACGAAAAATTCCCAACTTGCCTCTTTACAACTCTGGGCCTTGGAGAATCCATGGACAATGCAGCAGGAGGAATCTCAGGAGCAGGTGCCAGCACTTCCTGCTCTTCCCCGGGCTACCATACAGTATGTGCTTTGAGTACATCACTTCACCTTTGAGGACCTATGTTCTCTCTCTGCAGCACAGGGATAATAATATCATCCTTCTTTCCTCCCGGGCTTTGTGAGGATCAAATGAGAGAACA
>PVJC01007406.1:12804-51534 GCA_004026665.1 Murina feae
CCCCCCCCCCCCACTGTCCTCATCCATAGGTGTACGATCATTGTCCATTCTCTTCCCGCACCTCCAACACCCTTTACCCCCAAAAATTGTCAGCCCACTCCCTTTCTATGCCTCTGATTCTATTCTATTCACCAGTTTATTCTGTTCATCAGATTTTTTATTCACTTGATTTTTAGGTTTGCTTGTTGATAGATATGTATTTGTTGTTCATAATTTTATCTTTACTTTTTCTTCATCCTCTTCTCAAAGGATACCTTTCAGCATTTTATATAATACTGATTGAGTGGTGATGAACTCTTTTAGCTTTTTCTTGTCTGTGAAGCTCTTTATCTGACCTTCAATTCTGAATGATAGCTTTTCTGGGTAAAGTAATTTTGGCTGTAGGTTCTTGCTGTTCATCACTTTGAATATTTCTTGCCACTCCCTTTTGGCCTGCAAAGTTTCTGTTGAGAAATCAGCTGATAGTCGTATACATGCCCCCTTGTAGGTAACTAACTGCTTTTCTCTTGCAGCTTTTAAGATTCTCTCTTTGTCTTTTGCTCTTGGCATTTTAATAATGATGTGTCTTGGTGTGGTCCTCCTTCGGTTCCTTTTGCTTGGAGTTCTCTGCGCTTCCTGGACTTGGAAGTCTATTCTTTCACCAGGTGGGGGAAGTTTTCTGTCATTATTTCTTCAAATAGGTTTTCAATATCTTGCTCTTTCTCTTCTTCTGGCACCCCTATAATTCTGATGTTGGTACGCTTGAAGTTGTCCCAGAGACTCCTTACACTGTCTTCATATTTTTGGATTCTTTTTTCTTTTGGCTTTTCCGGCTGGGTGGGTTTTGCTTTTTTCATATTTCATATTTTTGACTTGATTCTTGCCATCCTCTCGTCTGCTGTTGGATCTCTGTATATTATTCTTTATTTCAGTTAGTGTATGCTTAATTTCTAGCTGGTTCTTTTTCATATCCTCAAGGGTCTCACTAAATTTATCAGCAGTCTCTAGAAACTTCTTGAAAAACCTAATAACCGTGGTTTTGAACTCTATATCCAGTCATTTGCGTTCCTCCATTTCTGTCTTTTGTGACTTGTTTCTTAGTCTCCTCATTTTAGCTTTCTGTGCTAGGTGTCCTATATATGGCCCAGTGATTCAGCCTCCCCAATCACCTGGGGTGGACACTCTTATTGTATGCCTTTGAAGGCTGGGTGCACAGTCTTGTTGTAGTTATCACTGGGAGGTATCACTGGGGGGAAATGACCTGCAGGCCTTTCTCCTCGTTGTTTGGAGTTTGGATCTATTGGAGTTCTGTCTCAGCTGCAGACCCTTAGGTTATGCTGCAGGCAGGCAGGTGCACAGCTTGGGCGGGGTTGTAGGTGGGGTGGGGCGGGGTCTCAGAATCACCGGAGGTGGAGTGACTCATAATGGCTTCCCCTCTGTTGATGCCGCAGTTTCTACCAGGTTTGGTGTCTCCAAGCCCTGGAGTCTGCGCACGATTCTCAGTCCCCGAATCTCCACGTCAGTGATCGCTGTAAACAGCACTGCTAGAACGCCACTGGTCTTCCGCCGCCCCGTTGCCCCACAGCCCGCGTCGCATTCAGTGTGACCTGGGAGCTTATAATCTCCTTCCAAGTCGCAGACCTGAGTGCCGCCGCTGCCACTCCCTTTCACCCACACTGCCGCACCGTCACCTCTGTTTCACGTGTCCGTACCTTTCAGTTTGGGCCCTGGGAGCTTCTATTCAGTCTCAAAGCACTCCTTTTCTTGCCTTCTAGTTGTAAAGCTTCCCCTCCCTTGGTTCTGGAGGATGTCCGTTTATCTGTATAGTTGTATTTCTATAATGTAGGTGTGGAGACTGCGCATTTAGGTATATACCTCATGCCACCATCTTGGTTCTCCCAGAATTCTTATATTTCATCTAAAAAAATAACATTAGTAAAATCAAAGGTTGGATTTGCTGTTTATATTTTTCATACATATTACAATAAGTGAAACTATTAAAATGTTTATACGTGCATCTCCTAAAATAATCCTGAATAAGAGCCAGGGATACATGCATCTCACTCTGGAATGTGATGGTGAAGAGCAGATGGTTGTTTGGCCATGGCTAGGCCTAGGCTCTGACCTACTGTCCACCCCATCTGCTCTCTGTGTGACTGCCTGCAAATTAGTCAACCACTGACAGGCTTGCTTTTCTCTTGGGAGGAATGAGGATGCCCCTGCCAACCTCATAGCATTCTAAAGACATTTATGTGATAACTAGGGGAATGGTGCACAAAAATTTGTGCACTTGGGAGGTCCCTCAGCCTGGCCTGTGCCCTCTCACAGTCTGGGACCCCTCTGGGATGTCCACCTGCTGGCGTGACTGGCTAGCCTGGGTGAGGAGGTGATGGCTGTTTGCAGGCTGGCCAAGCCACCCAGTGGGGACCCTGACCCCATGGGGGTGTGTCCAGCCTGGGTGAGGGGCTGAGGGCCGTTTACAGGCTGCCCACAGTCCCTTCAGGTTTTGGGTCCCTACTGGGGTACCTGGCCAGCCTGGGTGAGGGGCTGATGGCTGTTTGCAGGCTGGCCAAGCCCCCCAGTGGTGTCCCTCACCCCATTGGGGTATGGCCATCGTGGGTGATGGGCTGATTGGCGCTTTCAGGCTTTCAGGCTGCCCACAGCTCCCATTGACCCAATGTCCCAGCAAGGCTGGCTGGAAGCAGGTTTCTGGGGTTTGTTTATCTTCTATAATTGATGCACTGTTCCTTTAAGCTGAGGCCTAGTAACAAACCTCTTCTCTGCTTCACCTCGCGCTTCTATAATGAGACAATGTTTCCCTTAGTAGTCAGGCCAGGCCTGCTGTTTCTTTCAGCTCCTGAGGATTCTGTGATTGATACTTTATTGCAAACATGTTTTGCCTTAGCCAGGATAAGCGGAGCCGCCTCAAACAGTTTTAGTTTCACTCCTGCTGCAATGGAAGCTGCCGTTTACTCAGGTCCATGAGTGGCGGCCTCCATGTTGGCTGGGCTAATTTGCATACAGTCGCTTTGATTGGCTGGTGAGCGTGGCTTACCCATCCTGGAGAAATGGTTAATTTCAATATTATGCCTTTATTAGTTTAGATGTAGTGACTGGTAAACTATACCTGGCCCACCATCTGATTTTCCAAATCGAGTTGGGTGGGCACACTGGCAGGCCCATTTATTTGCACATTTTCTATGACTGCTTTCACCCTACAGTGGCAGAGTTGAGTGGTTGTGACAGGGAAAGTATGACCCAATGAATCTAAAATATGTATTATCTGGCCCTCTGGAGAAAAATTTGCCAGTTCCTAAGAACTGACTGATAATGAACATGAAGCACTAGCTGTTTCTGGCACATAGTAAATACCCAAGGAAGAATAGCTGCTTTTTTTATGCAGTGGTAATGGAAATGAAGGCGACATGAATTATGTTAATACTGATGATAGTGATAATAGATGATGGTGATGTTAACAGTGATGATGATAATAATAATCTATTTTTGGTTACTAGCCTCCATTCCTATTACCCCATTATAGAAACCACTCTTTATATTGCCCAAATATCTAACACTTGAATTTTTTTTTCTTTCCTCAGTATTAAACTTATTTTTCAGCAAAAAATATGAGATTGGCTATGAGGTAAAAGAATAAGTTCTAGATATTTTAGGCTTAATCAGCAGGAGTGGTATTTTGAGGGGAAATCCACATCTGCTTCTTGTCCACTTCTGCAAATAATCTCTTCAAACTTATTTTTATGAGGGATTTCCCCCCACCCCCCTAAAATTACATTAGTAATTAGTGTGCACCTGAGGCCTTCACATATGCAGGGCTTTGAGATGAGTCCTGGCCATTTTCTTGGATCTCATGGGTTTCCTGGGAAAAATATTCATATCTTGTCTGGACTTTTTTTTTAGATTTACAAAGCTAAGAGAAGGAGAAGAAATAATTTTTATTCATAATTTCTGGGCTGTAGTATCAAGGTTTCCTATGAAATGGATAATTTTGCTATAACTATGGCCAAAAAGTGTAACCTATTTTTATCATGCACTGACCCTGATATGTCTCCAAGTAAATGAGGCTCACTCAAAAACTTAGCATCTGTTTGTGTTTTTTTTTCTTCCAGTTCTAAATTCATGAATAGGATCTGTTTCTTTCTTTAAAGCAGTTTCCCTGACAACTAAACCACTCTTACAAGATCAGAGCAGTTTGTCACTTTCAAAGTTTGACTTTCTGACAAGGCCTTCTGGCTCAGGGGCATGAAAAAAACAACATCCAAACACAAACATTTCTAAAACACTTGAGTAGGGAATTATAAATTGAAACTACATGTAGGCGACTTTTCTGTAGATCTGTGCCAATCCCCGACATCACCACCCTCCCCAACCAACCAGCGAAGATTGCGATCTGTTGAGGTAGCTATCTTTGTAACAGAGAACAGATGGGAGTGATTTTTAAAGTGGCTAAATTACCCTAAAGATATATTCCGGGAAACAGTGGGTAGGAGACGATACAGGAAGATTTGCAGCAGGCAACCACACAAAGTGAACTCACCTTGTGATTGTTCAATCTTGCCTAACTGTAGTAGGCTGAAATAGAAGTATCGGTCACAGCTTAGACTCAACATGGGGACACAGGCGTTTGTTCCCTCTGCTCATAAAGAACCAAGAAAGTGAGAGGATGGTTCTCAACTAATTCTCAGACTGGCTTTTCATTTATCACTATTATTATTGTTCTTTCAGCCCTTGCTGCTTCTTCCCCCCGCTGCCGTCCTGTTTATCAGTGACCAGCATCAGAACCTCATTCAATTCTGGGGTTCTTTCCCCGCCACAATCCTATTCTAGCTCCAGCTATAACTAGAGTACAATGGGGATGGATAGAATGATTACAGTAGGAAAGAAGGATGGAGTACACAAGAAAGTAGGCTGCTTTCTTATGTCATTTCCTTCTCACCCCTTCACAAAGCGAGACACAAATTTAAGAGACCTCTAGAAAGTTATGACACTCTTTAGAGATCCCTGAATGGGTTTAGATTGAAAGAGAATTGGAGCATTTGAGAGAAGAGTGGAAACAACAGTGGGTGTTTAATGGAAGCATTTTCATAGTGAATTTGCAGCGTGGTCTCAAGATTAATGGTGGGTTTTCTTCCTTGGAAGATTTTCCCCAAGAGCACAGTGTTTCTCATAGTAATCCAGTCAACCAGGCAGCTCTCCCCCTCTAGTTTGTACTTCAGATGGAATGTGTCGGGAGGCCCTGGCAACATCTAGCACAGTGGTAGGCGTTACATGGAGTTAAGTAAAAAAGCATGTTCTGTAAAACAAGGGCCTTAAATCTTTCTAAGTCAATGCTGGTTGTAGGATGCAAAAGGAAAATGTTTTGAAAAAAATACCTTTAGATACTTTTTTTTTTTTTAAGGCATGAGTAGATTCCTCTCAGAAACTTTGTACAGATATATTTCTTAGGCTAAGCATAGACTACGTTTTAATGAAGTATTCTGTAAATATTTACCAAACACCTATTGTAGGTTTAATATTAAAATTGGTGTTTGGGGAAGAGAAGCATAAAATCTAGACACAGGGTAATAGACACGGAGGAGTGGTGCCCAGATCCTTCCCTGAGGAAGCCTTGTTGCTGAGCTGCAGGAGTTGTGGTTGGCAGACAGCCTGTACTGTCATCTCCTTCAGGGTCTGCCTCATTTGCAAACATGCTTCGCTGAGGTTACATCTTCCCAGGGCAGCCACGCCAGGTGAAGGCCTGGCCACCTTGGCTGGATACAGGATACTCTCATGGTAATACTTACTCCTGAGCTCCCTACTCCATTCTGCTGACTCTTTTAGGTCTGCATCACAGTTCAACTCCCCCATCTGCCCAATCCTCTTCTGCCACTTTCCTCTCACCAATGTTAATCTCAACAAAACAATTGGCATCCAGAACTTTGTCTTGAGATCTGTTTCTGGTGAAACCACCTTGCGACACCTGGTTTTAATTACCTTACAGATAATTCAATGGGCTAATTGATAATGTGGTACAAAATATAAAGACTACGGCATTCATGTGAGAGGGAAAAAGTTGAGCACTTCCAAACTCAGAAGTAGATTCCTGGTAGATCTGAACTGATTTGGTAGAGTGAACCCAAGGGAGACTGAAGAGACTGACCTGGCTAGAATGAAGGTACAGGTTAGGGCAGAGTTAGAGATTAAAATGTTGATAATTCACTTAAGATTACATCTGGGGGTAGACAAGGAAGAAATCTCACCACCAATGCTTACTTCTCTCTCACGTAAGGTTCAGAAGTTGTCAATCTTTTCATTCATCTTTCCATCATCTCCAGAGTGAAATGTTATCATCAGTGTCTAATGTGGTCCTAGAGATCCAGCCATCACACCCAGATCCCAGAAAGCAGGATGGTGGATGTAATACAGAAGGGCATTGCACACCATTTTAAGGAGATTTAATTACTCAGTGGTCACAGCTTAATCATATGGCCACACCTACCATTAAGGGAGGCTGCAGAATATAATATTTGCTTTTTCAAAATTATATTGACAATTTTTATTATTTAAAATCACTCTAAACATGTATTTTAGATTTATAAATAGGCATAAGAGCTAAGATATATCACTTTAATTTCCTTAAGTAAATTCTAAAATAAAGTATTTATTTATAACTACATTTAGAAAGTTGTTTCTGTGTTGCGATTTTTCTGAAGCTTCCCAGAATAAAACCTTTAAACAAAGCAGCAACATACACAGCTAAGAAAAACTTAAATGACAATTAAAGAATATATTAGCATATTTTATTTCAGATGATAGAAACAAGTAGAAAATAATAAAACAAAAATCTGGTGTCTTGAAAATGATGGTAGCAGTAAACCATTTCTAGAATGATTGCAAAGAAGAGTTATTTTATTTTAATTTTTAAAATATATTTTATTGATTTTTTTACAGAGAGGAAGGGAGAGCAATAGAGAGTTAGAAACATTGATAAGAGAGAAACATCGATCAGTTGCCTCCTACACACCCCCTACTGGGGATGTGCCCACAACCAAGATACATGCCCTTAATTGGAATTGAACCTGGGACCCTTGAGTCTGCAGCCTGATGCTCTATCCACTGAGCCAAACTGGTCAGGGCAAGAGTTATTTTATATATGTGTATAAAATGTCAATATTTTTAGACATATTTAATTAGGCATTAATATTAATAATCATCTAACATACGATGAGCATTTTCTACATATCAGGCACTATGTCAAATGCTTTATGTCTATTGTCTTAACTAATGGAGCCGATGAGGAAGGTTTTCTAAATGATCTATTACAGATGAGGAAATGGAGATTTCAGGCAGTTAATAAATCGATCAAGATTATGCAACTTATTAATGGTAGAAACAAGCCTCAGGTCCATGTTTGTCAAACTCCCCAATCCAATCACTTGCACTGCGGTGCTTGTGTTAGAGCCATCAAGGGAAACAGCAGCAAGGAGAAGGGAGGGCAAAAGCAGCTAGTCTCTCTGGCGAGCCAGAGAGAAGTCAGGCAAAGGGAGGAAGGAGGCAGTGCTAAGTCTGAGTCTCTGGATTCTTTCTCTCAGAGGAGGGAGCGGCACACAGGAGTGACTGGGGAAGAGCCAGGGCAGGGAAGGTTCAGAGAAGACAGGGAGGAAGACTTTTCTTGATGATGGAAGGAGCCAACAATGTCATTAACACAAACTTTCAGAAAAAAGCATCTAGGATACGAGCAGTCACTCATTGATGACCTCTAAAAGTGTTGGAAGTGGCTGTGGGATTGGGTGGAAGAAGGAAGAAATAATAGATGAACTATTAAAACATCTATGGTCACCCTATTGTGAGCAGTAGCTGATGATAATAGTTAGTACTTGTTGAATGCTTAGCCTCTGCCAGGTGTTGTTCCCAGTGCCTTTGTGTACGAATTCATCTACCCTAACGCTTTGAGGTAGCTACTCTTATTATTCCTGTTTTCAGGTGTGAAAATTGAGGCAGGGAGATGTTAAATACTCTTTCTAAATTCAAGCAGCTTTTAAGTGGCAGAGTTGAGATTCAACCCAGCTTTTTGGCTGCTGAGCTCTTGGTTAGTAGTCTAGAAAAGCCAACGTCCTCTTTCAAAGTCATGAGCTGGTGAAAGTCCACAGACTTTTTTCAGAGATAAAAATCTCATGTATATTTTCATAGGAAATGTTAAGAGTACTTAATGATTATTCATTCTTTCCCTAAAAAACTATTTTGGAGAGCGATTCATTTTGTTTTATTTTTTTTTCTTATGTCATTTTTAAAACGAAAGATATTTTAAAAAACAATTTAAGTAAAACTTGAAGTCCTGAGGGAAAATAAATTGCATTTTCACTAGTAAGCTTATAGAGAGAATTGAAATGATGCATTGTGGACCTTAGTAAATGTCTCCAGAAAGAAAGAGAGCTTTCTATCTTTACAGCAAAACAGTTTAATGACTATGTGCTGTAACAATGATGTTTTTGTGTCTCAAATTCCTTTATGCCTACGACTGCTCAACTGAATGTCATTAGAACCTCTAGAACTTACTTCCAAGGCTCTCCCATCTCCTACACAGTCACGTGTTCATTTGAAAAAAAATTATATATATATATATATATATATGCATAGCTGGATATAATACAGGATGGGTAGCAGAATCTAAGACTTGCAGACTGCCTGCCTGCTCAGCATCCCTAACCCTGTCCAGGTAATCAGATTTGTTAATCTCCATGCAAGCTTTTAAAAGAACACTATAATTAGATATCTGAGTAAAATAGTACTGTGATATTGAAAACCAAAGACTGGAAAAGTGTTTCTGTTTTAGAATTTGCTGCTAATTAGACTAGATGGGCTTGATGGAAATAAGTTTGCCTTTGCCTTTCCATGTAGATGTATCAATTAGCAACATCCCCAGTGAGAATGGATTTTCACTAGATACTGAGTTGTAAAATATAAAGGAAAAAAAAAAGTTGAACAGAAAAAAATCCAAATACTGATTTTAAAGAAAGAGTAGTTTGATGTATATATTCAGTAATAACATTTTTATGAAATTTAAAAATGATGATTATGTAACTGGCATTTCTTGGTTTTGAATATATACATAATGTTAGATTGCTAGTTAATTTGGGCAACTGAACATTATTTCATTTAGCTACAATATCAACTAATCATGTCTGAGAGCTTATCAGATTGTAGGCATGATGTTAGGAATGTCCCATGTGTAATTGTACTTAATTATCACAAAATCCCTATGAGTTAATCTAGTTTCCTTATGGAAATGAGGGAACCACTTTTCATTGTAAATTTTTAATAGACCCTTTATTATAATCTGTGAGCAAATTTGATAAATAGTGCTCTTTTCAGGTAAGATGATTGCTATTTCAGTTTCCCTGTCATAATATACAAAAATACCATTAAATGACCTATTTTATTAACTTGAAAAATTTCCTCTTATATCCTGCATATTACTTCATCACACACTGAAAAGAAAATAAATAAAAATATTTTCCTCATACTATCTTCTATATTGCTCCTTAGTGCCTTACCCTTGAAACGGTAGCTATTTCTGACTTAGGGAACTTTCTGTCATCTCATGTGACTCAGTCAGAGCAGTGTCATGGGAGGTTAAGTCCTAGTCACAGCTACTGACTTACCACTAAGGTGAGTCCTGGGGAGAAAAGCTTTGTGTTTATCTCCCGTTTCTGTACACTTAACCCATAGCACCTTTGTTTCTTACCTCATGTTCTCTAGGGTAGGCATGCACTGTTCATTCATTCATTCAACAAATGTATGCTTAGTATTTACAAAATGTGAACCACTAGGGATGCAGTGGTAATCAGAGAAAAAACACATTATTAATTTCTATCTTCATGGAAGACTGCACGACAGCGTTGGTCCCAGGACTCTTCCCATCTTACAGGAATATATTGGCATACTGGGTAACAATTACTGTCTAACCTAAAATTAGAAGGAATAACTCTCCCAGGGTAATTTGATCCACTTGCAAAGCTTCACCCACTCTATTATCTTTTACAAGTGCACATGCAACTTTATTCAAGAAAACCCCTCAGTGTAACTGGTGATTGATTCTGGAGGATATGAAGCAAATGTTAGATCTGTTAACTTGCTACTCCATTTTTGGCCAACTCCTGATGAATCTGGTTTTTAGCTATGCGGGCAAGTCACAGGGCTCATAAAGGATCTTTAGGATGATGATAAGTTAAGGGTTAAGATAGTTAAAATCTGCCTTTCTGTTTTGATTTGGAGTGACTACACTAAAGGGGGAAAAAGAGGAAACTATAGGTAAACATGATAGTGTTCTGATACTTGTGTCAATTGTTGTTTTCCTTGAACCTCATACATTTAGTCCTAAAAAAAGAAGATATTACTATTTTTCACATGTCCACTGTGTGTCAGACTACATAATAGAGGTATAATATATCATCTCATTTTATTTTTATAATCAATCTGTGAGATTTGGATTTTTATATTATGCCCACTTTATAGATGAAGAAACTAAATCTCATAGCATTTAAGTAACTTACATAGTATTGTCAGTTAATTATAGGTAGATTTATTATTTGAATCTGATTCTGACTCTAAATTTAATTGTTTCTATTAGTGGAATTAATAAATTGGTAGTATAAACATAGGTTAGAGCTTACTCATTACTTCAGATGTTTTTAAAGATGTTATTTATTTAATATAATGACATATTTTTTATAAACACAGTCATTCAGCTATATTTTTCTGTGTCAAAGCTATACTACCCATATTGAAATTTATGTAGCTTTAATGCTCAGACCAGTAACAACATGCATTTTTGATGATATCTCATTTTATTTTATTTTAAATATTTATTATTAAAAGTATTATATATGCCCCCTTCCCTCCCATTTACCCCTGATAACCTGCTCCTGCACCCCATTCCAGACCTTCACCACCCTATTGTCTGTGCCCATGGATTATGCATTCAAGCATACAAGTTCTAAAATTATGTTGCAAAATAACCATGCATTACTTGTTTAGCTAGACTGACATAGACACAGTAATAGAATAACAGGTACAAAGGACTTGTATGCATGCATATTAGCATAACCAATGAACACAGATACTGCGGTGGTGGGGACTTGCCTGGGGTAGGAATGGCTGAGGGGGTTCAATTAGGGAAAAAGAAGACATATGTAAAACTTTAGACAATAATAAAAAGAGAGAGAGAATAATAAGTATAAAAGTTAGAAAAGTAAGAGTATGTAGCCACATTTTTGCACATTTTGAGAATGAATACTGAAGGCTTAGGGAAAATGTCCATCAGAGCCCCACACTTCTGGGTAGGGAGTCATGTTACGAACAAAATCCTTGCTGGTTACTGCATTGGAATGTACCCTGTACTACCACCTTTCTTATCACATTTCTATAAATGAGTATTTGTAAGGTAAGGCTGGCAGAAGCAGTCAGTAGATATGAGTCAACATTAACTTGGGTTCTGACCAGGCAGACTTAAGTTCAAATCCAATTGCATCAGTTGCTGTTTAAGCAAGTAATTTAATCTCCAGAGTCTCATTTTCGTTACTTGTCTAATGGACATCATCATTCTTATGCTGGCTTGTTGAAAAATATAAAAGATGATGTATATTAAATATCAAGGGAAGCATCACATAAAACTCATTAAATGGTACTCATACATATTATATGTAGGACAAAATCTGTCCTTGGGGTGAATGAGTGCAGTGTTTGGGGTAGCCAGGGTGACAGTCTGTGGCTATCAAGAGGGGGAGGAGTCATCTAGTTAGAGATGCTTTTCCCATTTTAACTGACTCACCCTGGCCCCTCACATACCCTTTTGATGCTGATGGCTTCCACGCACTCCTAAAACATTCACAGCTATGGCATTCAGTATGGATTGTTGTCTTTACATGTGTGCTCTGTGTTCAAAGTAATACAATTATGCAGTGATCAAATCACTCATTACTCTGTGGACCCTGATATCATGTATTTCCTGAAGACAGAAGTCTCTCTTGCCCACTCTGAATGTTCCATGCAACTATCATAAATGCACACAATCATTCACTTATTTAATGGCCATTTATTGATGCCCTTCTATGTGATAGGCATTATATTAGGTGATGGAGGTACAGCAGGAAACAAAATAGACATTTTCTGTTGTCTTTGGGCTTGTGTTCCAAATGGGGAGCCAGATCCTAAAGAACTCACTATACAGTCACAGAATTTTAATGGCAGCAAATGCTATGGAGGAGTACAAGGTGCTAAAAGTGTACAACAGGCAGTTGCATCCGACACATGGAGTCAGGGAAGGAGTCTTTAGGTAATATTTTATGAAGTACACTGTGTATCAGAAGTTGTGTCAATCTCATGATGAAATTGTGTCGATTCACCCAGGAATCCTTAGGACTCAGGAGGTGAAGACGAATTAACTAGGGAGAAGATGGCTGGGGAGCATCCCTGGCAGGGCAGGGAGCGTGTCAGTCATTCATCTTGCTCCATTTTAAAAAGATAATACAGTAAGCCTCTCACATCATCCCCACCCCTGACCAGTACCCTGTTTCCCAGAAGGGAGTCAACACATATATTGTCAAATTTCCTGTATAGAATATTATATCTTGCCCTTTTAACCTCACAGCAATATTGAGATATTATCATAGAGTTGCAAATGAATAGGCTGATTATGTCTTGGTTTGCTTCAAATAATTACATTTTATGCCTACTGTCCTAAAGTAAAATTACTAGCAGTGCCCCTGCCTCCTTTCATGCTTGAGGGTGTCCCAGTTTTTGTGATAAATTCTGTGGTCATGGACAAATGGAGCTCAGATAAATCAAGACTCTGTCCTGGGTCACATAGCTAATAAGTGGAGGGTTGGGAAGACCACACCAATGCTCTTTGAATTACAGCCCATGTTCTCTCTACTATATCGCAAGCACAGTTAGTTACATGCACCCTTATATTACTCTCTAGTTTGTTCTTTCAATTTAATACAAAACCGACAAAAACTGGCTTTCTGACATCTGCCTTCAGTTATTCTGCTAAGTCATGTATTACTATAGAGTAGAAATGAAAAGAAATGATGAATTAAAGTAAAATATGTAAAGTGAACAGTAGATTTTTTGATATACATGTCTTCACACTTACTAGTATATATGGCCTATTCTTTATGTTACCCAAGCATGATGAAATTAATTTAAAATACAATTGCTTCAGAAAGTCAAGATGAGACTCTAGTGACAAAACATTTGTTCGTGATCTTTTCTATGACAAAATACCCTGTATGTGGAAGAGGTCCATGACTTACCATAGTGAACAGAACCTGAATATAAAGAGAGTAAAGCTTTTACAATAATTAAACCCTTTTATGCTTAAGCCATTTTAATAATACCCTTTGAACACAGTTTTTATCATTGTTAAAACTGAGTAATACAGATAAAATACTTACTTGTAGAATATGATTAAGGCTTTTTAAGAGCACTCTTCAAATGTAACTATATCTGAAACACAAAATAGGATGTTGTTGCCTCCCCTTTTATTTTAAGTAAAGTGCATATAAATCATATTCTACCAACAGTTGCACTGGAAATAAATATTACTTTCTCATGTTATATTACAAAATTATGATATAAAATAAAGATGTTAATATCACTCTGTCTACTTACAAATAAGATTTTATGCACTGTATGCTGGTCAAAATTTGTTTCTCTTAGAGAAATGATTTACTATGGAATCTCTGAGTATTTGGATTAAATATTGTGCTTCATCCCCCAATGTTGCCCCCACTCTTTATTAGTACCTCTTTGGACATATTTTGAGATATTTTAGTCAATTCTTCATCCTCTTATTTAATCCACATTTCTGTGCTGTTGAATATGCTGTTCATGAATTGTTGGCACAAGTGAGTTTGTAGTTGGTAGACCTGAGTGCAGGCAAGGGGCTAGCATCAGAGTTGCAATTTTATGTAGGCTGGTGAGGAATGCTTTTCAGTTAATGTGATATTTGAGCAGGATCCTGAGGAAGTGAAGGAACAATGAGCTTGGGAGACAACATTCCAGGGAGAGGGGTTAGCATTCTCTAAGAATGTACAAAAAGCACTGTGGCTAGAGTTGAGGAGAGGAGGATAGTAAGGACCAGATCCTATTGGGCTCTTGGCTCTTGTAAGGATTTTGACTTATCCTCTAGGTGACAAGGGAATCTATTGGAGGGTATTGCATAAAGAAGTGACATGGTCTGACTTGTGTTTTAAAAGCACAATCCTGCTACTGTGTGGAAAATAACTGTAGTAAGATGCAATAGATCAAGCTTCCAGAAAGCAAACTGTGAGATGGAAAATAGCATGCAGGAAATTTATCCTCATAGATGTGCTCTTACTAACAACACCTTTGGGAGATGGGAAGGAAGCAAGAGTGGGCAGAGGGAGATGCGGGCTGAAATGCAGTCTCAACAAAAGCCTAACTGATGTCATGAGGAGCTCTGAATGGCTATCATCCTTTAGAGTTGTCAAAAATTGGAATGAGAGTGCCAGGTCTTTACATGGATGCCTCAATAGCCATTGGATGCGGGCTGCCCCTAAGAAGGGGGAGTGACTATGGGTAAGGAGCTTTATTAAGCTGAGAGCTAGATTTGGAGAGGACTGTCAGCTGAGTATGGTCACAACACTTCCAGTATCTGGGGAATAAATAGGGCCGAGCTTGAAGGAAGAGAGGATTTATCAGAGCATCCACTATAGGAGGCAAAGTGGAAGCGGGGAAACTATTTAGAAGAAAGTGATTCAGAAAGGAGATGATGGTAGGTTCTGCAACTAAGATGTTAGAAATAGAAGTAGTGATATGTTCATTTTCTGGATTTATTTTGAAAAGAGAATCAGCAACGTATACTGATGTATTGATATGGAATTGCCAGGAACCAAGACATAAACACTATAAGTCCATCATTTTTGGCCTACGTCATGAGAAATATGTACAATTATATGCTAAAGTGAGAAAAAAAATTGGGGGTTGGAGAATAGTTTCAGGAGAAAGACAAATAATTCAATTTCAGATGTATTAAGTTTTCTATATCTATGAGATATCTAAGTAAGATATTTATTGGATATATGAGTGTATTACCCAGGGAAGCTATCCAGGCTAGGTAATTAAATTTGGAATTCATTGGCTTAGACATGCTATTTAAAGCTATGAGGCTAGCTGAGATTATTCAAGGAGTGACTCCTGGGATATTTCAAAGCTTAAGGGTCAGATGGCACAAGGCAGAGAGAAGGGATGTTCTACCATGCATAAGGCCTATTCATTTCTTCTGAATATCTAATTATGTCAAACATTCTCACTTAGGTGCTAGATTATTTTTCAATATTTGGAAGCTTTGGGTTTACTTGAATTAAGGAGGCTTACTAGTGCTCTTTTAACAAGGATGATATATCCTAAAGAGAGGAGAATCTACCAGTAATAATCACAGGAGTAGAAGCAATACAGATGTCTGATACAGATGAGGCCAAAGTTAGGCTGTGATGAAATTTCATGCATTTTTGATGAGAGGTCAGAAATCACTTAAAATATCATACATTCACTTCTGAGTCTGTGAATTGGGATAGCCCTGATTGAGATCTCTGCAATCACCTATCACCCTGGAGACGGGGATCCAAACTCTTGACGATGCCCATCTTCCAAGGAAAAACACCACCCAGGGCCATGACAGAGTGAGTCTCGATGTTGGTCACTTGAAATAATAAACAGGAAACTGCAGCTAAGAGTGAGATGTTCCTGGGAATGGTCTGAGACATTTCCCCATGCAGCTGATATTCAGCATGTAACCTTGCACTCTTTCCTTCTTCACTCATCACCGGTGTAACTTGTGAAGGTGTCATGTTCATGAGACTGTCACCCACCTTGAGAATAGGGTCCAAGTCTTCTTTATCCTTATGTCTCCCAAAGCTTAGCATAGTGCCTGGCACACAACAGGTGTTTATTAAGATAAATAAGTGGGATTTCTAGTACCTTCATTTATCAAGCATAAGGCATAATGAACAGACAAATGGACATACAATAGTCTGGGCAGGTGGATCTATTTAATTCCATGTTTCTTGGCAAACTTTTGTGGGCTAATCTATTTTTCTCAAATTTGTTTTGCATGTGAGGAAGAGAGACTATTTGTTCTGTATCATTTATTTTAAAAGCAATATCTTAAGAGCCTTTGGCTAGAAGGTACTGCAGCAATATCTGTTTAGTAAGAAGGGTGAAGGATGCCTTACTTTAGCCATCGATGATGCCAGATTTTAAAGATAATTTTAGATTATATATTTTTGTTGCAAATTTTGATAAACGATTTTTTTTTTAAAAAAAGATAACTCAAGGGAACTTTGTGCTCCTTTATTGAAGAGAGATCATTAAAAGTTTGTGTTTAGAAAATACTTCAGGGTCTTGGGCAGAACCTAGGTGACCTTTTAAACCATAAGAATAGTGGTTGTAATTGAAGGATAGACTCTCCTCACCTCCCTCCATCTGTATAAGTAACGTACTTGTTCTTCATCATTCAAGACTGGGGCCTGTTTTTTTGTCTTTGTTTTTGTTTTTGACCAGGCGCCATCATTTTCTATTCAAATGAGGATGGTTTCTATAGAAATTGTACTAAATACATCTGCTTTTTGAGGCTATATGTAGTTACTCACCAGATGGCTGATGCATGCTGTTATAATGCATGACTATATGTGTGTTTTTTAAAGTAAAAAGTATAACTTTTATCAAAATAATAGTCTCTAATACCATCAGTTATTAATTAACTAGAGGCCCAGTGCATGAATTTGTGAACCAATGGGGTCCCTCAGCCTGGCCTGAGGGATCAGGCTGAAACTGGCTCTCCAACATCCCTTGAGGGGTTCTGGGTCTGAGAGTGCACAGGCCAGGCCGAGGGATCTCACTGGTGTATGATCAGGGCTGGGGTTTATGTGGGAAATTGGCCAGCCACAAGGGACTGCAGGAGGGCTCTGGCACATGTCCAGCTTGTTTCACTCAGTCCTGATTGGCTGGACCCCAGCATCAAGTGCCTGCACCTCAGGCCAGCCCTGGGTGGCTGGGCAGCCGACATCTGAGCTTGCTTGCACCTTGGGCTAGCCCTGGGAAGCTGGGGGGCTGAGGGGACTGGGGAGCTCCAGAGGCAGGCATGTGGCAAGACCCGGCCCACCTGAGAGCAGACCTGGCCTTGCTGCATACCTGCCACCCCAGAGGGGCTGAGGGGACTGGGCACCGCCATCTTGTGGCTGTGGGCACTGCCATCTTTAAGAGCAGAGCAGTCAATTAGCATATTCCCTCCTTATTGGCTGTGTGCGCCAACATCTTTGCGATGGCATGAGGGTCAATTAGCATATTCCCTCTTTATTAGATAGGCTATAATAGTAATTATATATATATATATATATATATATATATATATATATATATATTCTTCATTTCTATTCCCCATTGAGTAAATTAAAACATCTTAATTCAAGATTTTTGATGATCAAGACTTAACCTTTTAGTCTTATTTTCCTTTATTCTCATTTATGTTACTTACCAAACTGAATAGCAACAGCACTAACAGGGGTGACTCATATTAAGCATTTGCTGGCACAGAGTTAAGGCTTTACATGCTGCATTTTACTCTTATCCTCACAAGAGTCCCGTGAAAGTTTTACTCAAACTTCACAGGTGAGAGGACAGAGACTTCTGGAGGTTTAGCAGCTTCTCTAGTCCCACAGCCAGTAGACAACTGACTCCAGGGTCCTATCCTCTTAGACTCTACCTGCTGCTCCCTGCAGTTCTGATTGCTGCCTTCATGCAGGCTTTCCTCTCTGCCTAAAATTAGTGCTATTCTTTCCCATCTTTATAGCTCCCTATTCTCCCACGTTTCTAAGAGAAGCCCAAATGCTGCTTTCTCCTTGAATTCCTCTGGGTGGCTGTGCTCGCACCATGCTGAAAAATTCCTCCAGGTCATTACTACTCTGCGCTTCACAGGCCAGCAGCAGGGCATCAAATGGGAATGCAGAACCTGAGGCCCCACTCCAGATGCCCTCAATCAGAAACTGCATTTTTGTAAGATCTTTGGGCAGTTTGTGTGCAAAGTTTGAAAACTGCAGTATGAGACGTTCTTTCTTTCTTTCTTTCTTTCTTTCTTTCTTTCTTTCTTTCTTTCTTTCTTTCTTTCTTTCTTTCTTTTCTTTCCCTTCTCCTCCTTCTCCTTCTCCTCCCTCTTCTTCTTTTCTTTATACCTCTGTTATTTGTATACCTGTTGTATATTCTCAATTGAGCTATAAGGTCTTTGAGGCAGGAGGATACTATATTCTCTTTTGAATATATAAAATATACTCATAAATATACATTATACAGAAAAGGCACATAATTTGGTGATATAACAGAAGTTATATTTAAAAGTTCACATCATTTTTTTAGGTCAAAAATCCTGTGTTATTTGGAATATTTTTTCCAGTGTGCTAACAGAGTCACTTTGACAATTAACTTACTTTTAATATTGTCACAAATATTTCAGGCTTTTGATAACATCGAAAATGTTAAGAGGTATAATGTAGATCCTTTAAAAAAAGCTTTCATTCTTTCCCATATTCTTTGGTCTATAACCAGTGCTTGGGACACAACATCTTTCATTGCCGAAGTAAAAATATAGATATTACAGATTTGGAGTAAAATCAATACTTAGAAAATAGAAATGCTGAAAGCTGAGGACTTCAATCAATTTCACCTGTGAAGTTTTAAAGTTTGTCTTCATTCAGGCCACTCACAGTCTCCTAAGAACGTTGGAATGGAATTTTGTTTTGACAAATGTTTGATTCCAAGTTTTATTTTATAGCTAATTTGTTGAAGAGCAAAACCTTTAGTCACTGCAGATGCTCCTATATCGTTCTTGCTACTTATATGCCAAGGACTGATAATTCAAACTATTGATTTTTTGGAAACGATCACTGTATGTTTTCTAGTCTTTTATTTGGACACAGTATTTGCATATATTTGTACCTTTAAGTGTTCTCAGGGAGTGTGACCAACTGATCACTGAGACTGGCAGATGCTCAGCCCTTCAATCAGCTTCTTGTTGCTGTACAATCTGGCGCCTCTTCTTCTTGCAGAATATGTAATTGGAATACATGCGGGAAAAGAGGGCAAACACATAACGGTGGCTTTTTTATCTTCTGCTGGCTCCATTTCAGCAGTCAGTATGACCTCTCAGAAAGTTACAAACCTAAAAATTGTCTACACACAAATCTACCCTTTGGAGCTGACAAAATTCTTCAATTCAGAGAGGATTACCTCTTTTCAGAATTATTTTTTTCCTGTGTGAGTGCGTGTGTTGCTTCAGTGAGAGGCTTCCTTCCCACCTCATCATTGGTTTGCTCACTCCCTTATGCGATGAGTCAATGCTTCCAGAATAGGGGCTTCCGAGTGACTGCGGGAACTATTACTTCCAAATGAGCTCGTGCATCTTAACAGGGAGCATTCAGACCATACCCCAGGTAAAAGGAAGTCTTTCCTTAATGCTTTCAAGAACTTTTAAAGGCTGTGTACTGTGGTATTTGCTGCAAAAGGGCTTGAGGGAGAACTGCCTGGGTATAGATAAATTTGACTGTGTATCAAAGAGAAATGTTATCTGCAGTTACTGTAAAGGCAGACTGCTTACTGGGGGAACCAAAGAAAATGCTCAGGACGGCCCTTGGCGTAGTGTCATTGCTGTAATGTCTGTTTTCAGCAGGAGGCTAGTGGCCATCTGTGAGTGTGGGTGTCAACGCTGGAAGAAGAGAACTTTTAGGGAAATAAAAGAAACGAAGGCATTGCAGCCTGAAACTGAGCAAAGAAGCAGTTAGCTGTCGTGGCCTGGGCAGGGGGGTGGGGGGAACAATTTCTTAAATTATTTGGCTGTCTGATGAGAAGGTGACAGGCTCAGAACTTTTGAGTGCTTGAAACCATTTAGAAAAAGATTTTAATCCTCCCAGCTCTAATTTCTATTATTAAAATAGTTTCCCAAAGATAGGAATGAAGACGTGGTTTTAAACGGCGCTGACAACTGAAAGTGTTAACTGGCATTTAACAAATGCAATGGTATTAACATGCATCTGTTTCTGCTTTGTGTGGAAAATGATTTTTTCATCACCATAGCGATTCATTTCTGGGCTCCAATGGAACTTGGCCACAGTCTGTGGTAAATAGCAATTTTTTTTTCTTTCCTGAAGAAGGGATTTAGCAGTCTACCAGCTAGGCTAACATGTGACTCTTCATCTAAATGTAGCTGCTATAATGTCAAATCCCTTTCCAATTGAATTCTGTACAAAAAAATTTGTACATCCTTGGTAAGATAAGAGGACGCTAGGTAAAGGCAGAGAACAGAGCCCCATGCTAACACCGTAACTTAAAAGCGAATACCAAGCCAGCGCCCTTTTTGTGGTTGCTCTTCTGAGGAATGTGTTTGGATAGGAATTTTCCCCTGATCTTGTTCTCTAACAGTAACCTAGGAAGATAAATGAGTCTCTAGTCCTATTAAATTTTCTGTTTTAATGTTATTCTTGAATGACATGTATGGGTTCAACTAAAATTTTAAAAAGTATTCTTCTACAGCTGGTACCGAAATTTTATGTAGGATATGTTATGAAATACATATAACCATTAGTAAAAGTAAGTGTCTTTGCCTTCTGAAACATATAAATAATGAAAATTTACATCTCCAAAAACCTTGCACAAGTTGTATAATTTAATACTCCTTAAATCTCTATAAAATACACAGATCTCCACTTGTATGAATGAAGGATAGGGATACTTTTATAAGAAAATATATGTAGGATAGGGATACTTTTATAAGAAAATATAGCAAATGAAGTATAAGAAAAGAATTTTGCTGCTTTTCAGTTGCTTTCATTGTCAACATGTGATTATGTCCAGACATTCCTTTGAGGGTGTTGTAATAAAAGCACACTTTGTTCATGGAAACATCAGTTTTCATTTTCTTTTTTTTTTTTTAATTCTTTTCTTCTTTTTAAAAAATCTTCATTGTGGAAAGTATTATAGGTCCTCCTTTCCCCCCATGAACCTCTTTCAGGCCCCTTCCATTCTCCTCACTCCCCAGGCCCTCACCACGCCTGCTCTGTGTCCACGGATTATGCATACATGCCTACGAGTTCATTGGTTGAACTCTTCCCACTCACCCTCCCCTGCCTTCCCTCTGAGGTTCAACAATCTGTTCAGAAGCATCAGTTTTCATTCATACAAGTGGAGATCTGTGTATTTTATAGAGATTTAAGGAGTATTAAATTATACAACTTGTGCAAGGTTTTTGGAGATGTAAATTTTCATTATTTATATGTTTCAGAAGGCAAAGGCACTTACTTTTACCAATGGTTATATGTATTTCATAACATATGAAATGCTTATACTGAATGGGGTGCTTATACTGAAGACTGTACTACGTTAGTATTTAAATTTCATTCGGATGGAACCAAAAATACACCTATAGTCACCATATAAGGACATGAGGGAGGCCTACAGAACCTGGGGACAAAATCACATTGAAACCTCTTCTCTGACTTCTAAATGGCAGTCTGTGATGAACTATCTGAACAACCTGAGTGATTTCTTTGTTAAAGCCACTCTCCATCCATCACGGTATTGATGAGATTAAACATGTCAAGAGACCTTTCTAGAAACTCCACGTAGAAAGTGTGTTGCATTATGTATTTCTGATAAGACTAGTGGGCTTCCCAAACCTCACAAACAATATAAGGTTCCTTCCTACAAAGGAAAAGCACTGATTTTCTATTTTCTGTTGATAAGCTGCAAACTAGGAGTTGTAACATGACTGCACTCATGAAATAATGACAAATGTCATTCAAGGTTAAAAAGAATATTAAAAAAATAAAAGTTGGCTCAGGAGGGTTTATCTGCGTAACTTATACCCCCTAAAGATTATGCATTGTTTTTATAAGGCATAGATGTTTTAGTTTTTTAAATACCAGAAAAGTATACCCTATACATAGTCCAGACTTAATTTGTTAGACCTGTAACTTCAACAAAATTTCCTACAAGGAAATTCAGTCCTCTTTGTTTGATATCATGTCCACAAAGGAAATATTCAGTTAATAATCTAAGTATCCAAGATAGCCTGTTCCCAGTACCCTCTAACCTTAGTCTCACATTGAGCCACCATGCTATCTGTCTTTCTCTCCAGCCCTGTCTTTCTGTTACCCAGCATGTCTTTTGTTTTCAGAAGGATGACCTTGTTGACATTCTTGTGTCACAATTCCTGAACCTTCACAATCTCAGTGTCCTTCCTGCTTTTACATCTCAGATACTCAATCTCAAGGACAAAGCCTGGACTTCATAATCACCTCAAATTATTATACTTCTAAACCTTAAACTCTCACAACCATGCTATGACCCTAAGCCTTCTAGTGCCTTGAATCTGTGGTCCATCTTCTTTATCCATTTAAACTAACTCTGTCCATGGTGGGTCATTTGCTCTACTCTCATTATTAGTGCTCTCAATTCCCTTGTACTCACAGCATCCTTCTGCGAAAACCACATCCAAATGCCAATTCTCTAGGTGCTACAACTCACTTTCTCTCCTCCTTTGATAGGCACTTGAGCATCCCTGGAGAGAATATAAAAAAGCTAAGCAAATTGCTTTACTACATCTTATAGATTTATATTTGGGCTGTGACCTCAGTATAATCTGTCAATCCTTTTGTTTATTTATGGTTAGTCCTCTTTTCCATTGCTGTCAATGATATTCCAGGCTTTCCTAATTTCTTTAAAATCCCATGTTGCCCTAGCTAGTTTGGCTTAGTGGATAGAGTGTGGGCCTGTGGACTGGAGGGTCCTTGGATCAATGCCTGTCAAGGGCATGCACCTCAGTTGCAGGCTTGATCCCTGGCTCTGGTTGGGGGCCTGTGCAGGCGGCAACCAATTGATGTGTGTCTCTCACCTCGATCTTTCTTTCTGTCTCTTCTCCTCCCTTGCAATCTCTCTAAAAATCAATGAAAAAATATCCTCGAGTGAAGAGTAACAAAAATAAAATAAAATAAATAAAATAAAATCCCATTTTGCCTTTACTAGTTCTTCCTTTGCTGCTTGGTCACTTAATGGTAGAGTCTGGAAGGTTCAATCTTGGATCTCTTTTTTTCCTGTTTGTGGAATTTCACCTAGTCTCATGTTTTAAATACTATGTATAGGTTAACAACCCTAGTAATTTAATCTTCAGCACAGACTTTCCTCTAAACTTGACTCCTTATACACATTCTACTTTGATATATATTTCAAATTTGATCTTTATTCTCAAACAAGCTTTACCTATTGTTTTCCCCATCTAGTGAATAATAACTTATGTTTTAAGAAATTACTGAGATAAAAAATGTTGGCCTGGTCTTGACTCTTGTCTATCTCTTACATCATACATCTAACTTTTCAGAAATTTTTAAGATTTTTCTTTAAAATATATCCAGAAACTTACACTTCTGATAACTATTACTACAGCAACCTGAGTGCAAGCTATCATTTTTCTCCCATAGGTGATTGCAATAGTCTTATAGGTAGTTTTCATAGCTTATAACTATTGGAAATAACTACAATTTACAGATTTTTTATTTACTCTTCTGTTCACCAGAATGTAAATTCCATTAGGATAGAGATTTTTGTTCACAGTGATATTACCAATCCTACAGTAGTACCTCACAGTTAATAGGCATTTGATATGACCCTGTTCAATAAATGAAAATAAGTATAAGTAAGTAAAATGTTCAAGTGAGGATTATTTTGTTTTGTTTTGAAATATATTTTTATTGATTTTTTTACAGAGAGGAAGGGAGAGGATAGAGAGCTAGAAACATCGATGAGAGAGAAACATCCATCAGCTGCCTCCTGCATACCTTCTACTGTGGATGTACCCGCAACCAAGGTACATGCCCTTGACCGGAATTGAACCTGGGACCTTTGAGTCTGCAGGCCGACGCTCTATCTACTGAGCCAAACTGGTCAGGGCAAGTGAGGATTGTTTTTAGTAGGAACATAGTATCAGGACTGAAGGCCACATAAAATGACAAAGATGTAAGAGTGAATAGATGTGTGATGGGGACCTTGGAATATCTTCTCTGATTGTTTTAATTATCTTAATGGAATGAGAAACAAAGTCATCAGCTCAGAGTGAGACTAGGGGAGATGGTGGAGGTTTGAAGAAAGAAAAAAAGATGTGAGTTTTCTAGGCAAGTGGAAGAGTGAATGGGCTGTGTAACCATAGTATGATTATAGAGCAGCACTGAAGGGCCTGCTTGAGGCTCAGAGTCATAAATTTGAAGTGAAACTAGTAAGAACAGTCATGTGATTTTCCATAACCACATTCACCTCTGTGGTCCATGGGTAGAATAAGGCATGGGGTCAGATTTAGTGAGGACTGTGATTTACCCACACAGAGATGACAGTGTGAGAGAGGTAAGACATGTAAGGGGTATGCAGGGTAGTAGTTGTGGTAAATGAAGTCATGTGATAAATGCATGCTGGTTATAAAAAAGAAGTATGGGAAAACTTAATGTTGGAAGAATCAGTAGATTTTCATTCTGGTGGGATCCCCGAAGTGTTGGAGTTGGAAAACTGGAGTGATATAGGAAGAAAAGAAAGGTTGGTCATAGAATGAAAAAAACAAAAATATGGAGGGACAGTTGCTTTTGGTCTAGTCTAGGAATGCAAGGAGAGTAGAGGTCAAGGCAACACAATATTAGAAATATTATCCATGGAATCTTAAGTAATAAAAGCATAATATTAAAATTAACCGTTTCTTCGGGATGGCCTAAGCCACGCCCACCAGCCAATCAGAGTGACTGTACACAAATTAGCCCAGCCAAGATGGCAGAGGCACAGCTGGGGTGTGCGGCTGCTGCCTCCGCCATCTTGGGAGCCTCCATCCTGGGAAGGCATCTGGCGCCCTGGGCCAGCCGATGCCTTCCCAGGCAGAAGCCTTTCAGGGGGGCTGGGACCAGTGGAGGGACCCCGACCCCCTCCTGGGAGGCTGATTGGTGGCCAGCGTGGCCTCCCAGGCGGAGAAGCCTTGGGGGGGGGCGGGGACGAGCCGGCAGGACCCCGCGACCCCCTCTTGGGAGGCCGATTAGGTGGCCAGCGCCTGGCCAGCGCCACCTGATCGGCCTCCCAGGTGGAGAAGCCTTCGGGGGGCGGGGACGAGCTGGCAGAACCACCTGGCCCCCTCCTGGGAGGCCGATGGGGTGGCCAGCGCCACCCAATGGGCCTCCCAGGTGGAGAAGCCTTGGGCGGGGCGGGGACTAGCGGGGGGACCCCAAAGCTCCCTACTGGGAAACCTATGGGATGGCCAGCGCCACCCCATCTCTTCCCAGGCGGGTGGCCCGGAGGGTCTGTGGGAGCTGTGACCAATCTGAAAACTGCCCTTACTGAGTCCCTCACCCAGGCTTGCCACACCCCCTGGGGTGAGGATCTCCACTGGGGAGCTTGACCAGTCTGCAAACAGACATTGGCCCCTCACCCAGGCTGGCCAGGCACACCAGCAGGTAGATATCCCCAGAGGGGTCCCAAACTGTGAGAGGGCACAGGCCAGGCTGAGGAAACACCCCCCACCACCACCCCAGTGCACAAATTTTTGTGCACCGGGCCCTAGTCTATATATAAAAAGCCAGTGACTGTAAGTAATGCTGTAACAACCATAATGACTGGTTGCTATGACACCCACTGTGGCCAGGGAACCAGCTGGATCAGGGGGTGGGGCTGACCAGCCAACCTTGCAGCTCCTCCCCACTGCTGTCCCACCCCTCATCAGACTCTCCTACCCTGATCAAAGGTGGGCCACTGGCCAAACACACCTGCCCCTTCCCCCTGGCCGGGCTGCCCCTGATCACACCCCTACCCCAATAGGGGGTGGGGCCAGCCAGCCAACCTCCTGCAGCCCCTACCCTGGCCGGCTCCACCCACTATGAGCCCCACCACCCTGATAAGCCCACAACCCCTCCTTTTGGCCAGCTCGGCTCCTGATTGCCCCCCACCCCATAAGGGGGTGGGACTGGCTGGCCAAACTCCTGCAGCCCCTCCTCCAACCTGGCCCCACCCATGATCAGGGGCAGGGCCAACCAGCCAACTACCCATGGCCCCTCCTCCAGGCCCCTGACCCCCAAGAGGCCCCCCCAATCCCAATTGGGGGTGAGGCCCACTGGCCAATTGCCTGTAGCCCCTTCCCCCGCGTTCTGGCCCTGATACAGCCCTGATTGGGACAGGTTGGCCGGCTAACCTCCCGCCATCTCCTTCTTTGGACAGGCCCAGCCCTGATCTGCCCCAATTAGGGCCAGGCCGGCTGGACCCCAGCTGTGCACGAATTCTTGCACTGGCCTCTAGTATAAAATAATGAAAAGCATAGTATAAGATGTAGTAGATTGAGCCAGGAACTCAATCTTTAAAGAAAAGAGTTTGATGTCGGTATGGTCAGGTAACGGTGACAAGGAGAAGTAGTGAGTGTTCTAGATTGATGACACAAGATTCAAAGCTGGAAATTTTTAGGTAAGAGTAAGGAAGAAGAATGGTCTGGAAGAATTAAAAAGGAGTAAGAAGCACACCTATTCTACTCCCATGTCAGTGTGAGAGGAAACAGCTACCACTGAGAGAGCTTCTTGGGAAGGAGAGTCCCTCAGAGAGAACCATGGTTTAGTGAGAGCTAGAATATTTAGGGAAGAAGTTAAGAGTATGGAGGATTTTGTGATGGCTGACTGAATCCCAGAGAGTGTACAGTGAAAGTATATCAAGAGTTGGAACATGGTACAAGATGGGAACAAAACTAGGGTTGTGCATAGCATATAGAGATTGAGGGATGATGAAGAGGTCTGGATTTCCACAAGGACAGAAGTGATTAGAGTTAAAATCCATGTGAGATAATGTCCAAGTTGTCCAAGGCATAGAAACATAGTACAGCTTGAAGGGAATGGAAACTAGGGATCTTGCCAAAGCATATCATTCATAAAATAAAATCTATATATTTTTAAAATATTTTTTTATTGATTTCAGAGAGGAAGGGAGAGGTAGAAAGAAACATTAATGATGAGAACCATTGATTGGTTGCTTCTTGCACGCCCCCTACTGGGAATTAAGCCTGCAACCCCGGGCTTGTGCCCTTGACTGGAATTGAACCCTGGACCCTTCAGTCCACAGGCCAACGCTCTATCCACTGAGTCAAACAAGCTAGGGCCATATCATATATTTTGTGACAGAGGCATGGAGGCAGCAAAGCAGCAGTGTTACTCTGACACGAGGGGGGCTGATTCTGTCACGTACATTGATTATATAAAAAATGCTTCCCCTCACCTTCCCACTGCCCCACTCCATCAGATGCATGAGCTTTTCTTTATCTTACTTCACTTTCTTTGGACACCAAGGAAGCCATGCTCCTCTTTGTTTGTTTGTTTCCGTAACTTATTCTGCTGCCTGCTCCTTCCAAGATCTTGCTCTGCTTTTATTTTCTACTGGTTCTTTCCTTCAGTCTATAGACATATTCAAGTCTATCCCATTACAGACCAAAAGGCACCTTTTTGACTTTACTTCCCTGTCTGACTACTCTTAACCTTTCTCCTTACTTCACATCCAAACTTCAAAAGAGAAATCTACAGCACCATCTATTCTTTCCCCCTTTTCATTTAATCTTCAGTTGATTGCTATTGGTTTTCTATCCTTTCTCTAGTCTTGTGTCTTTCAAAACCAGAATTATCTATTTAAAAATCTCTTGTGAATATGTCATTTCCCAATCTTTGATGGTTCTCTGTTGGCAATAAATAAGACACAATGAAAGCTTGATCTACTCCCCACTGCTGCTTTTTCCCAAGCTTTCTCTCTGCTGGTTGTCTCAGCCTAGGACCAATGGTGGTGGTGGTGGTGGGGAGGATAAGGACACATTTGTAATACCTTAATCAATAAAGAAAAAGAAAAAGGAAAAAAAGAATGAATGAAAGATAAAGTATATCCTTTAGCAGGCATTCACATCCTTATAGCCAGAAAAGCATACTTCCAATTTTAAATCCACATTTAGCATTCTCATTATTGATCAATGTTAAGTTTCTTGTATGCTTAGTGGTTATGTATCAAATTGAACCTGCTAAAAGGATTCAAGTTAAAAGGTCCATTTTGAAACAGACCAGAAGCTGAGTTTGTGATGAACCCACTGAGGTAGCGATGCCCTGTAATATTCTAGCACATCAACTTGCCACCTGTTGTTTTACTGTCATCCCTACAGCAGGATCTTCCTGATACACTATGACTATTTTTATAGCTCTTTTCTTTGGCAACCATATACATGATCACAGGACAATAAGAAAGTTATCCAAAAAATGAGATAAATATTCTTGTGTATAGAGAAAAAGTCAAGATAAACCTTTGACAAGACTGAAACTCTAATTTATTACATGTCTCATAGGTCTCTTCTGGTGATTCTGAAGCCAAACCTCTGATCTTCACATTTGTCCCCACTGTCAGAAGACTACCAACCCACTCTCAGTTGGCTGACACCTCTAAATTCCTTGTTAAAATTCCTGAGGAACCAAGTGATAAGAATCCAGAAACTGTAAATAGGGTAGGATTATTTTTACTCTTTTTTATATCAAGCAAATAACATTACATTATCCAAACTAATGTCTCAGAAGTTTGACTGAATATGTATTTCCTCCGCTTAAAGTGAGATGACTAAGAAAGCTAAGGTTGACTAAAAATATAATTATGTAACAGAAACTTAAATGTAATTTAATCCTAGGTTCTCTCTAATGCATTATTCTCAACCCTTTTTAGGCGTTGTGTTATTACTTGCCTCCTGCCACCTTCCCTTCTCTCAAATGTATTTTAAATTATAAACAAAATTAAAAAGAAGTTCATATTTATTTTGAAAGAAAATATAAGATAAAATAGTGAGGTGCTACTATTTACATGTTATAATTGGCAACATTAAAGAAGTCTAATACCCAACATTGAGGCCATTGTGGGGATATTCACATGGCTCACATTTTGTTGCTAGTTATGTGAATATGTACAATTTTGGTGGAAAACGTTTATCCATTATAATAAAACAGTTCATAGCCTTTCAGAACCTGATTCTTTGAAATGTATCCCCCAAAATAGGACAAAAAAATGTTGTATAGAAAAATATTTAGTGAAAAATAAAAACAGCCTAATATCAGAAAAGTTAAGAATATGATAATACCTCACCTTGGCAAACTTAAAATTATGGTGATTTACAGTAAATTCATGGAAAATGTTTACCTTATAATATTATGTCACAAAATAGGTTATAAAATTGCATTTATACCCTGATTATACCTATCTAAAATGCGACCAAGACTGAAAATAAAATTAAGACAAAATGGACAAAAATCTGAAAATAACTTGTATTTGAAAAGTAACTGATATGTGCATAAAAAAAAACCTCTGCTTAGAGTGTGTTTCAATATTGTCTTATCTAATCTAATAAAAGAGAAACATGCAAATTGACTGCACCTCCACTACTCCCCAAGCTATGCCCACCAGCCAATCAGAGCTACTATATTAACCCAATCAAGATGGTGGCCTACAGCCATGGAGCTGGAGAAAGCAGGAGGTTTGGTTGCCCGGCGATGGTGGAAGCCAAGCTTCCTGCCTGCCCTGGCTGGCTGTGGCCTCTGCTTAAGGCAACAAAGTTTCAATTATAGAAGATAAATAAATCCAAGATACCTGCTTCCAGCCAGCCTCACTGGGAGCTTGGGTCACTGGCCAGCCTGAAAACAGCCATCAGCCCCTCATCCAGACTGGCCAAGCACCCTAGCAGGACCACCCTCCCTGAAGGAAGTGTGGTCAACCTGAAAATGGCCCTCAGCCCCTCACCCAGGCTGGCCAGGCACCCCTGTGAGAACCTCACCCTGATCTGGGACACCTTCAGGGCAATCCGGCCTCTCTCACCTATGTACTAGGCCTCTATCCTATATAATAAAAGGGTAATATGCAATTGACCCTAACAGCAGAAAGACTGGGAATGATTAGTCACTATGACACACACTGACCACCAGGAGACAGACACTCGATACAGGAGCTGCCCATTGGTGGTCAGCGTGCTCCCACAGGGAGAGCTCTGCTCAGCCACAAGCCAGGCTGATGGCTACCAGTACAGCGGTGATGGTGGAAGCCTTTCCTGCCTCCTCAGCAGCACTAAGGATGTCCTACTGCAGCTTAGGCCTACTCCCCACTGGCAAGTGGACATCCCCAAGGGCTCCCAGGCTGCCAGAGGGATGTCTGACTGCCAACTTTGGCCCGACCCCCAGGGAGCAGGCCTAAGCCAGCAGGTAGACATCCCCTGAGGGGTCCCAGACTACAAGAGGGCACAGGCCAGGCTGAGGATACCCCCTGAATGCACAAATTTTTGTGTACCAGGCCTCTAGTTTTAAATAAAATGTGACTGGGGAACTTTGTGGTATTCTTCAGCCAACTGGAAGGGCATGAAATAATCTAATTTACTTTCTATGAAAACATCTTATCTAGCAAAGTAGTAATATATCTGGGATTCTGGGCATTTCATTGCTATCTTATTTCAAAAACCATTGGGGCCAAATTATTTTAGAAAAATTCTGAATAGTGCATAAGGCACTTCTGGGAAGTTTCTAACAGTAATTAACTACATATAATATATTCATGGGTTCCTTTGTTGTTAGGCACTATGATTATGTGAGACTGTAAATATATGAACCAATTTGGTTGCAAATCTCCAAAGCTTCCTGGGATGATGATAATCATCTGATATTTGCAATGATATACACAGAATTACATTGTTAAAATGAGATTAAAGTTTTTTCTTTCTATTTTTTAACCAGTTCAATATTATAATTGAACAGGATAAATAACTCCTCATTTTTCTTTATTTCACAACTATTTACTGAGTGTGTTACATGCTTGGTGCTGTGTATTCTGAGTGGATCAAGTCAACTCATAACATTCATTATTGATTATGCAGGCAATGAAAAAACTGAAAAAAAATATATAGTAGAGTCTCAAGTAGTGATAAATGCTATACAAAATCTTCAAAGTAAAGGAATAGAGAATGATAGATATGGGGGAATGGGCTATTTTAGATCATTAAAATGTTTTCAAAAACTAGTACAATTTTTTTGCCAGTTTTTTAGTTATTCCATTACTTTTCATAATAAGAAATTTGTCGTTGAATACTTCTATTTTTAATTTAAACTTCCTTCTAATTTGGGGGGTTGTTATTATAGAGCATTGCAATTAATATGTGAAGTGACCATTATCAGATAAATCCTAATCAGAGGCAATTTGTATTTTATCTTGACTATACCAACACCAGCTGAAAAGTGAAATGGATATGTAAAGTCAACTCCTGAGCTTAGTTAGACCTAATCAATGATTTGACTTCTATTCTGTCTTTATACACACAGAACTCATACATACATATTATCACACATTACATTGATGACCACAGTTGAAATTATTTTACTTTAATTAGCATCTTCTTTAACTTCTATTTTAAACTTAAATAAAAGATTAAAAGAAGAATATTAACCATAGTATGATTATCAAAACCAAGAAAATTAACATGGGGTCTTTTAAATATAATCTTAGCATAACACATAGTTTTGGTAGTATGGTAAAGTTGTCTTATATCTGGTCTTATGAAGCTTCTATATATTCATAGAAAATTGGATGGAAAAAGATATAGAATTACAAAGCCAAAATAAAATAACAATACAAATTACTTTGTGCTAAAAATATCTATCTTTTTTGGGTGTCCTATTCATAAATTCTTCCCAATTAGCTTAGATTGTTTTGTCTGAATATCTGTGAATTTTGTTCCAATTTACATTTTCCTCTAAGAGTTTTAGAGAGATTTATATTATTTTAGAATGTTTTAATGGGATTTCCTCTCTCTCCCATTTATACAGACTATATAGGTTTTGCTTGACCATTAGCTACATTACCAGTCTCCCTTTGTTTCATGAATGTCTTCATGGAAAACATTACTCTTATCATGTCTTTTTACAAAGTCATCAGGTTTGTTAGTTGATGTTGATTCTGAGGCCTACAGTGTTTGAGTTTGGACTAGGACAAATAGGTGGGTTAGTAAAATAAACTGTTAACTTCAACCTAATCTTTCTTTGTCTCACCTGATTTTTAAATATATTTTTAGAAATTTTTGTCCTTAAGCAGGCTATGCTTTTAAGTGTACATGCAAAAAAGTAGCATGTGTCAAACTGATGTCAATACTTTTATTTATTGCAGTCTAATTTCAGTGAGTACTTGACCTTGAAAGCTGGGAGCCAACAGCAGAGAGACAGAGGGTCATTGATTTGTTCTTCAGAGGTCAGCGGAAAGATATCACAAGTAAGGGAATTTAAAGTGAACGAACCCCAAGGAATGCAGCAAAGTGGCCTCTTCAAAGCTGAATATGTCTTTATTGTGGACTCTGAAGGTGAAGATGAAGCTACAAGCAGAAAACTTGAACAGAGCCCCCCAGGGGGGGTGAGCACCACAGCCACTCGGCCTACATCTCTGGCAATCTCCTCCAGTCTGGTCTCTGATGTGGTGCGTCCCAAAACACGGGCAATAAACCTCCAGGCCCCATCACATCCTGAAATGCCTCATGGGATGGCTTCTCAACAAAAGCATGGGCAGGTAGGTTTTTCTTTTTATAAGAAAAACATATTGTATACATACCCTTTGTTCTAGACTGTTCCTGGTCAAGGCATAAAATGTTCTTAAAGAAAAAGATATTTATAAAACCAAAATCTCATAATCAGAAATCATCATGAGACTTAGGCAGTCAATTTATGACATAAGAGATTATACAATTATACTGTGAATTGGCTGAGGAGGAAATGTAAAACCTTTAGTTAGAGTGGATTTCAGGAAACACGACCTCTTCCTTTAGAACAATTCTTGGGAAGGTTGACAATGGAAGTTTCTTAGGAGAGAGTTCTTGGTGAGCTGGGTGCTTAAGAGGTACATTGAAAACATGGGAAGCATCCAATGCGAAGACGTCAGTTGGATTTTCGATATACTAGTAAACTATGTTGCTTTTGAACTAGGAAGAGTAGTAAAGGGTACAGTATGAAATAAAAGTGTATAAGGAAAATAATTTCCCCCTGTATGTCATCAGGGAAATATGTACTGTAGTCCTGGAATATGTACTCAGGCCAGGATGGGACTGGCCTCAAAAAAATGAGCACAAGATCCCATTCCATAATTTGGCAGCAAGATTAAATGATTTCTTTAAGGTGGAGAGAAAGCCTTTGGTACAGTAAAAGACTGATGTCTGTGATAGCAAGAAAAAATATCAAGGAAAGAAAGGGAGGGATTTTGAAGGGAAAAATAGGAAGATTTTGCCATTGACTATTTGTTGTAATGAAATTATTAGATGACTTTGACAAAGTGTAGGTAGAATGTCAGGAATGCAGAGTCTGGCTTTGGAGTAAACAGTGAATGGAGAGTTGCCCTTGACAGTGAGCATGGGTGAGTACCAAGATGTCCTGCTTAGGACCTACCAGACCAGATTTCTGGAAGCATCCCAAAATAGTTGGGTGAACATTATTGATGAACTGGGGTTTTGGTTGGACTTTTGGATCTATGCGAAACCGTAGAGTAGGCATCTTATTTTTGGTTCCATCCCATCTTTATTTCTGTGCTTTTACTCGCTTCCTGATGCTGTATTTACATCTCCATCAAGCATCCAGTATTTTATTCTGCCTTTTGGTGCTAGAAGACTCTTTCTGGGTTATCTGTACTCAGAATGACTGGACTAAAAGAAATTATTTCTTCTTGCAGTTCATTCTCAGCTAGTTATTGGATATATTCTAATCACGTGATTAAACATATTCTCAGTAAGTGTAATAGGCTTAAATATTTTTTTTTCTTAACTCAGGAAAGATGATGGAATAACCAAGTCGATGTGAGGGTTTCCATAGTCAGTAGAGGGTAGTTTGATAGGGCCCCTTTGAAGAAGAACAAGCAGGTGTGATGATACCAGATATAAATAAAGAAAAGTTTTCTTAATGAAGCAATTTTTAGCAATTTTTAAAATTCCCTCTTTTTCCCAGCTGATATATTTCTTCCCAAATTGGTCATTTATTTTGTTTTCATGTGACTAGATATGTAGAGGTCAAAGTGGATACTAAACACACACTTTGGAAACTTTTTGCCAGTACAGGTTACTTCGAAGGTCATAGTTCATGTTATCAGAGCTCCATCGGGAAGGCGAAGCTCAACCTTATTCATTAGCAGGGGCTGAAAATGACGGTTACTGCTAGTGAAGGAGTTCCGAATCCTGAAATGTTTGGGAATAGCCGTTGTTTCTGTTTCCATTTTTCTTAATAATTCATTTTAGTGGCGAATAGTAGATCATCATGAAATTAAAAAAATGAATTAAAAATGTGAGGACTGTCAGACACAAATTTAAACTAAAGAAAAGTGACCAGACCATGAAAGACGACACTCCAAAATAAGTTTGATGCAGTCAGTAGTAGAAGTTTAATATAAAAAGTCTAAAGGCAATCCTGTGATTGGATTACTGGATGCCAACAATAGCAATTTTTCAATCAGAAATGCAATTAAGTAATTTTCTGTTCAACCTGGTGGAAGTGAATCCATATATAGGATTGTCTTTAAATTAGCACTATTAGTTAGTCATATGTATTTATTAGGCTATTCCTAAAAACATGTCTTTAGTTATTTGTTTGGAATTTAAGCTTTTCATAACCTAATCTAAATGTCATTTTCTACTCACATCTTGTACCTCTCTTCTTCAGTTCTCCAAAATTGTCACCAGAGTTCACACTTCATACCTTTCCATCCCTGAGCTCTTGATTTCTCTGTGTGATGATTCTTTCTTCCCCAGACTCAAGGCCTTTTTGGCCCAGACTACTTGACACTGTAAGTGCAGCTCAAGTAGCACCTTTTCCTACACATTTCCTTTGAAGGTGGATTAGTTTTTCTTTTACATATTTGTTGGTTTTTTTAAATATAGTTTTGTAGCCTCTTCAATGCTTATAATAATTGATTTTATCTTTCTTCCTCACTAGACTGAGAATAACTTGAAGTCCAAGTCTGTTTCCTGCTTATTTCTGTATCCATAGTACAGAGTGTAGTGTCTTAAACATGGGTGAAGTTCAATAAGGTGTATGAAAAGAAAAATATGTGGAAGTTTACATCTTGAAGTTTTTTCTCAGATATTGACTCCTTCATGAAGTCTGCTTTGGGTTTTTCAGTGAAAGCAAACTCTCCCTCAATTTAATTCTGATAACCTTTTGATTATTTTGATTCCAATTCCTGAACATTTTGATTCCAATTATCCTATTCCAGCATGTATAACTATGTAGATTTGTGCCTCATCTTCCCTAGCAAACTATAAATTCTTTATAGGTAAAGACCCTGTTGGAACCATTTCTATGAAACATTTTGTTCCCTGTAGTAGTCACTGTCATCTTGAACATAGTCAGTATAAGTATTGGGTTGAGTTGATTGTTGTTTGAAGTCTTTTTGTTGTAGTAGCATGTAGAATTTCAATTTTAAAGGGTAAGTAAAAAGTAAAAATGCTATGTAAGCCATTGAATTAAAAATCTTCATAAATAAAATTCAGAAAAAAGGTATTGTTTTTGAATGTGGGTGTAAAGGTGTAATAATTGTCTTACCTAGGGATAGTATTAGCATTCAAAGGGAGGTGATATACGCATACAAACACAGAGTGATTTGTCTGAAAGGCCTATGATAAAATCTGGGTTTAGGCAATGATAGTGCGAATAAAAAGACAAATTTATGGGGTAGAGTTAATTGGATTGTTTTATTAGAAAAAGTAACAACGCATGAGTTTATAACTAAGGAAATTAGATGAATGCTGGATTAACGGGGGAAAGAATAACAGGTATTGGGAAGGGATAGGAGGAGGTAAGATGTTCAGGGGGAGCTTGAGATGCCTTGGAAGCATGGCATGATGATATCTAAAAGGAAGGTATGAGTATGACTCTGGAATGCAGGAGCGAGCTGGGAGACTGGAGATACTTGCTGCATAAATTAAAACAATGAGAATGAAAATATATATCTATATTTATTCTTTTCTGGAAAGAATATTGAACAAGGAGACATAAGATACAAGTCAGGAAACAGTAAAGTATAAAGAGCTTGTGGAATTAGGGAAGCCACTGAAAGAGACTGAGAAGGGACCAAAGAAGCTGAGAGAGGGGTCCATGCAATGGGAGGTAAAGGGGCTTCCAACAAAAAGAGTGGAATATGAACAAGGTCATATACCTAATTATGTAATATTTAGTTAAATATATTGATTTTTTAAAGGTAGCTCAGTAATTTTTTTATAGAATTCAAATGAATGTGGTATTAATCATACCCAAAGCAAAATAATAATCTTACATAATAAAAGCCTAATATGCAAATTGACCAAACAGCAGAATGACCAGTGGAACAACTGGTCACTATGACATGCACTGACCACCAGGGTGCAGACGCTCAATGCAGGAGCTGCCCCCAGCCCACAGGCCCCAGGCCAGCTAAGGCAGGTGCCAGCAGGGGCCCCCTGATAGCCCCTCTGGTCACCCCACAGATGAGCCCTAATTGCTGGCCAGGCCTTGGGACCCTACCCATGCACAAATTTCGTGCAATGGGCCTCTAGTAATATAATAACTTTCTGACAATGTGACATAATTTGAGTACTGACCTAGGTTTATCAAGTATGAAGCACAATAATTCTCCAATTTTTATTCTGAGAGACCTCGTGCAGAATGAAGCTTTCCTTTACAACATTGTACTTTCATATTTTCTGTTTGCCCTGCCAGATTTTTTTAATGTATATTAGCAAGTACTTTTGCCAAGTGGGACAACCAGGTTAATATATGCTGCTGCTTAATTAGGGAAGAAGGGCAGGTTGGGAGATTCAAGAGGCCCTGCTCAAAGCTGAAGGAAGGATTAAAGGCCTTTTGCTGACATAGCTGGATGATATGAAACATGAGGGCAACCTCTCTCCTTAGTATTAGCAGGACCAGAAGATGTATAGAGATGAGGCCAGGAGTGTGAGGTCTGACCTGGCCACAGTCTCAATTTGGAATATGGGAGCCCCTTCACTCACCTGGGTGAGCCCCTGGAGCCTTCTCTGCCATTACCCTCTTGGAGCCACACCTCCTCTGTGCTTTCTCTTACTCTGGGAGAGCCAGGATGAGGTTTTCTAATATCTGACCAGTTCAGCTACAAAAGAGGCAGTTGGTGCCCTTTATGAAAATACTAGGGGCCCAGTGCACAAAATTTGTGCACTCGGGAGGGAGGATCTCTCAGCCTGGCCTGTGCCCTCTCACAGTCTAGGACCACTCGGGGATATCCACATGCTGGCGTGCCTGGCCAGCCTGGGTGAGGGGCTGATGGCTGTTTGCAAGCTGGCCAACCCCACCCCCCCCAGTGAGGACCCTCACCCTATGGGGGTGTGGCCTGCTTGGGTGAGGGGTTGAGGGCCATTTTCAGGCTGCCCACAGCTCCCATTGACCCAAGGTCCCAGCGAGGCTGGCTGGAATCAGGTTTCTGAGGTTTATTTATCTTCTATAATTGAAACATTGTTGCCTTGAGCAGAGGCCCAGCCAGCCTAGGCAGGCAGTTGCAACCGAAGCCTCCTGTTTGCACTAGCTCTATGGCTGCCAACCTCCATCATGGCTGGGTTAATTTGCATACAGCTGCTCTGATTGGCTGGTGGGCATGGATTGGCTGGTGGGCATGGCTTAGGCATCCCAGAGAGATGGTTAATTTTCATATTACTCTTTTATTAGAGTAGATTTTATATTTTAATAAATAATAGTATAGCTACTCTAATAAAAGAGTAATATTGAAATTGACCTTTTTGCCAGGATGCCTAAGCCATGCCCACTAGCCAATCAGAGTGGCTGTATGCAAATTAACCCAGCCAAGATGGAGGCCGGCAGTCACAGAGCTAGAATAAACAGCAGGCTTCCGTTGCACCAGGAGTAAACTGTCTGCCTAGGCCAGCTGGGCCACTCTCTGCTCACAGAAACATAGTTGCAATTAAAGAAGCCATGGAGCTGAAGCCAACAGGAGGCTTCATTACCTGCCTAGGCCTGGCTTAAAGCAACAGTGTATCAATTATAAAAGATAAATAAACCCTAGAAACCTGATTCCAGCCAGCCTTGCTAGGACATCAGGTCAATGGAAGTTGTGGGTAGCCTGAAAGCCTGAAAACAGCCCTCAGCCTGTCACGCAGGCTGGCCAGGCACCCCAGTAAGGACCCAAACCCTGAAGGGACTGTGGGAAGCCTGAAAACGGCCCTCAGCCCTGCACACAGTCTGCCCAGGCACCCCAGTAGGGACTCGAACCCTGAAGAGACTGTGGGTAGCCTGAAAACGGCCCTCAGCCCATCACCCAGGCTGCCCAGGCACCCCAGTAGGGACTTGAACCCTGAAGGGACTGTGGGCAGCCTAAAAATGGCCCTCAGCCCCTCACCCAGGCTGACCACACCCCAATGGGATGAGTGTCCACACTGGGGGGCTTGGCCAGCCTGCAAATAGACATCAGCCCCTCACCAGGCTGGCCAGGCATGCCAGCAGGTGTACATCCTTGGAGGGGTCCCAGTCTGCGAGAGGGCACAGGCCAATCTGAGGAACCTCCTGAGTGCACAAATTTTTGTGCACCAGGCCCCTAGTAATCTAATAAAAGAGTAATATGCAAATTAACCATCACTCTGAGTCACCCAAGCCA
>PVJC01007407.1:0-51573 GCA_004026665.1 Murina feae
AGATAGTTTGGAGCCAGTGGAGGGGTTAATATGGAGAGTGATAAGATCAATTCTTTTGCTCTCATAGGAATTTATTTTATGCATGGACTAAAGTGGGGAATGGAAGCAAAGGGAACAGCTGTTTGGAGGTTATTGCATCAATTCAGAGAGATGATGACTGAGACTAGGGTAGACACAGTGGATTTGGTGAGAAATGGTCGGAGTCTGCATATATTTGAAAGCAGGGTCTATGGCAGCAGTTCTCAACCTGTGGGTCATGACCTCTTTGGTGGTTGAATGACCCTTTCACAGGGGTCGCTTAAGACCATCCTGCATATCAGATTTTTACATTATGATTCATAACAGTAGCAAAATTACAGTTATGAAGTAGCAACGAAAATGATTTTATGGTTGGGGGTCACAACATGAGGAACTGTTTCAAAGGGCCAGAGGTTGAGAACCACTAGTCTATGGGATTTCCTAATGGATGAAATCAGTGACTGAGAGAAATCAAGAGGTGGTATACCCATTGGGTCTAAGCATATGGGAGGGTGGAATATTCTGGAGTATTTTTTTAAAAATAGACTTTATTTGTAAGACAAAATTTAGGTTCACAGAAAAAGTATACAGCGTTCCCATGTATCCTTCCCCAACACATGCACTGCCTCCCCTACTATCAACATCTCATGATACATTTGTTACAATATATGACATTATCATTGACACTTTATTATCAGCCAATGTCCATGGTTTATGTTAGGGTTATACATTATGTGGGTTTTAAAAAATACTTAATGACCTGTATCTGCCATATGGTGTCATACAAAACAGCCTTACTACCCTGAAAATCCTCTGTGTTCTGCTTGCTTATCCTTTCCTCTCCTTTACCCCCAATTCCACAGTTTTGTCTTTTCCAGAATGCCATATACGTGTATTTAGAGTCATGCAGTGTGCAGCCTCTTTCTAATGGCTTCTTTCCCTTAATAATACGCATTGAAGGCTTCTCGTGTGCTTTCCATGGCTTGATAGCCCTTTCCTTTTTAGTAGTGAATAAATATTCCCTTATCTGGATGTTACTTCAGATTATCCATCATCTACGGAGGGGCATTTTGGTGGCTTCCAGCTTTGGGAAATTATGAATAAGGCTTCCGTAGGAGCCTGTGTGCAGGATTTTGTGAGGGCATACATTTTCCATTCATTTGGGTAAAAGCCAAGGAGCATGATTGCTGGACCGTATGGTAAGAATATGTTTTAATTGTGTTAGAAGCTTGGCAAATTTTGATTGTATTAAATTCCATACACAGGTCCTGGTAATTGCCTCATCTGTCATATATGTTTCACCACAGCTAATGGGTTGTGTGCTACTGCTGCTTGTATGTTAAGACCTTCATTTCATTGCCTTACACATTTTTCGCTCCCCATTAGACTAGTGACGTGGGTGCCATCTAGTGGATATCAACAAAATGTGTTTTCATAGAGCAACAAGGACCACAAAAAGATTCATTAAAGATGAATTGAAAATGAAGAAATCAAAACTCCATTGTGCTAAATAAACATTAAAAAAAACACAACTTTGTGCTAAGTAGAAAAATATTTCAAAAAATGAAGTAGGGGAGGCATGGTAGAGGAAAGAGAGTAACAAAGATTAATCAGCAAGTTAATATATTGAATCTCTGAATTTATTCACCAAAATGATTTTGGGTCTTCATACATCTACAGAGCTTTTTTGGGGTGAGTGTGTGGAGTGGGGGTGTGGTGTGGGGTAGGGAAAGAGTGAGAAAAAAAGAGAATCAAAGGCTAAAACATGGCCACTGTCTTAAGGTCTTCTACCATGTTGTGAGACAAGACCAATTATGTAAATATTCAAGATATGATTAAATTTAAATTATAAATTGTAGGTAGGAAGAGAAGGAAAACCAGAGGGCAGAATGCTCAGGGAAGGTATCACTAAAGACTATTAACTGACATGGGTCTTGAAAGTAAGAAAAATATATGGAAAGGTAATGGTTCCTACCTATTTCTATGTACAGTTACCCAATCTAAAGTTGATCAGCATATTAACTTCTCTACTAAAATTATAAGGACCTTAAGAGGATTTTATCTCTAATCACAACTCTCCCAATTTACATGTAATTTTTGTATAGCATTTATTGCTTCTGAAGCCCACAGATTGGTACTATGATTTTCTTTCTTTTTTTAGTAATATTTCATATTTGGAGTTATTATGAAACATTTAATGAAAATTCACAATTTCCACTAGCTAGTGGCTCTATAGAACTAGCACAGCAATGAGAGGCAAAATTTAATGTGACCTTAATGGCTTTATTAGGAATTCAAAATTATAGAGTAAGGACTGGATGTTACCAACAGAGCAAGCCCTGGTGGCCCCAACAGAGTGAGCCCTGGTTGGCTGCTGCAGGACCATCTCACAGGCATTATTTGCTTTGGCGTGTTCACCATGATGCAGGCCGTGGCCTTTAATTTTAGAGATCTACAGCCTGATCTTAATCCAGATCAGGAGATGGAACTACTCTGACTATGTCTTAATTCTTAGAAATCACAGCTCCCCATGGAGAACAATGAAAAAGCAGAGTAGTATTGTCAATTATCTTCATCGCCTTCACTGGATGAACCATTTTTTGAAGGCACCAAGGAAATGGAGTCATACTGCAATCCCTCAAAGACTGGCTTAGGGTAGGAGAAGTACATTCTGCTTCCCCTGAGGAGGAGGGTGTGACTTCAGGTCTGGTGATGCAGGAGGAGGTGCGGAAGGGAGAAGGGTACTGTTTCCATTTGGGGCCCCGTTCAGATATTCCCACTGTAGAGCTAGGAGGCAGTGCTTTTTTTGGAGGCTTGGTTTTCCACGTGTTTCCAGGTGCGCGCGTGGATCTCCGGGAGGCACGAGGTTGGTCCCCCAGAAGGATTGTCGGTCCTGGGCGCCAGCTCTCTGGAGGGCCCTAGTGAGGCAAAGAGACCTAAGGTGGTAGCGAGTCCCCTCCAGAATAGTATTATTTTCAGACAAAATTTATGTTTATTTTTGCACTTACCAACTTCTTTGCCCCCTTTAAAAAAAAATCTTTGGACATCCTAGGTCATCTTTCAATATTTCATCATCATAAAATAAATCCTTTAAGAATTTATTAAAATTCTACTAGTGACAAGCTCTTAAGAATTATTTGTCTGTGAAAACATGTTTAAATAGTTTTATGGGGTGCATAATTCTAGACTGACATTTACTTTCTGGTTCCATTTTTGATATTAAGTCTACTGTAAGTCTAATTGTTATTCATTGCAGGAAATTCATCTCTTCTCTCTGGCTGATTTTGTCTTTCTCTCTGATTTAATGTTTTGCGGTTACATTACAATGTGCCTAGGTGTGCGTTTCTTGAGATTTTTTTCCTACTTGTCATACAACAGTGCTTCATCTTTCTCTTCTTTTTTTTTGAGATATGTTTGACATATAACATTTTCTGGAGTTGAACATTAATGGTTCAATATTTTTATATATTGCAAAATGATCACCACAGTAAGTCTTGTTAACATCCATCACCACACAGTTACAATTTTTTCTCTTGTGATGAGAACTTGAAAGATTTACTCTTGGCAACTTTTCAAACATAAAACAAAACAGTGTTATTAACTGTGGTCACCATGCTCTCCTTTACATCCCCTGACATATTTCTTTTATAACTGGAAGTTTGTATCTTTTGACTACCTTCATCCATTTTTTATACTCCCCCTACCCTCCTTCTGTACCTTATTTTTATAAGATGTAAAATATAAGCATCAATATATTTGTGACAATACTTATTAAACTTTCTCAGAAAACAGGAAACTCATTGGACGTTCAGATAAACTCCTGCCTTTACTTCCAAATTCTTTTCCTTTTGTTTTCTTTTTTTTTTCAAATTATAAGAGAAAGTGTATTTAGAAAGTTACGGAGGTAGTAGGAGTGAGCCAGCCTGGCTACACAGGTGCAGGAAACATGTTGCAGAGGCAAAAGAAGGGCCCTTGAAGCTTAGAAGGGAGAAGGGCAAAGGTAAGGCATCTGGGGAAGGACAAAATGTGGGCATGCTTCTGAGAGGGAGAATACATCTGTTTTCTTCTAATATATCTTTGAGTAATGTTTTCTATTGCAATTATTTTTTTCTCTTCTTCACAAAGAACAATGTTACTCCAACAGACCTTTCTGATCACCCCCTAATATTTATTGTATTTCTCTACTCATGTTTATCTGAGTCTGTTTAAAATTTTTTATTGATTAAAGTATTACATACATCTCCTTTTTCCCCCATTGACCTCTCCCAGGGCACTCCCATCCCCCAGCACACGCCCTCACTCCTCTAGTGTCTGTGTCCATTGGTTATGCTTATATGCATGCATACAAGTCCTTTGGTTGATCTCTTCCCCCTCTTCCCCACCTTCCCTCTGAGGCTTGACAGTTAGTTCGTGATTTTCCCCAAGGCTGCCATCTGGTCACTGACTCATTTTCTTATAAATGTTACTTCTGCTTTGGGTAACTGCTCATCCTTTACTAGAGTCTATGTAATCCCAGTATTTCTTGAGTCTGCCAGTTTTCTTATCATTGTGTGTTAATGTGTTTATTTCCTGTATCAGGGCACTCATATTTTAATTTCCTTGACAGAGGAAGGCATTTGTGGTGTTCCATTTTCTTTGCTGTCTCTTGCAGCCTGTGTCTCTTCCATTCTTTCAGAGGTATTGTGTTGGGTTATTTTCTTTCCTTGTTCATCTTTAAAAATGGACAATTCTACTCACTACAAAATAGCAAGTATGGTTTATTGAGTGAAGTGGATTGGGTAAACTTAACAGGAAACAACTTCATTCTATTTTCTGCCGTCACCGTCACTCTGTACTATGTGAAACCTGTTTTCTGCATCCCTAACAATGCCTTGGGTATGTGTCATAGCTTTTGCTGTCACTTTCAAACGGTCTTATTTTTCAGGCACAAAAAATTCCATTAAGTCTATTATCAGAACATCAATTTTTCCAGTTTTATACTTTAGCCCTCTCTTCAGATTCAGTTTGAGATGCCACTTACTCATTTGTCTTTCTACTCTTTATCCTCCACTTATTGAACTGCTTCTGGTTTCCATAGGACTGAAGAAGGGCCGTGAGAAGGGGGAAAGGTGAGAGGAGTTAGGGCAGGTGTGGTTTGTAACACAACGCTGGAAAATTAAGTAACTGAGGGGTGGGGGAGGGGGATCACTATGTTCTCTAGGAGTGAACATTCAGGCCTGGAATATGGGACTTGAACTTTTGTCTCTAAACTTGGTCCTTAGTACCTGCGGTCTCTCTTCCTGAGAAGAGGTGCTCCACAGCTTTATTACTTACTGAGTGTAAAGCAAGCATGTCAATCTCAAAGGCTAACACAGGCCAAATAAACAAGGCATTCGGCCCACAGGCCAGGAGTTTGACATGCTTGGTGTAGAGAGATTTCTGCACATCTGGTCTCACCTGATTCTCTCTGCTGTCTTGTTGGGAAGCCCAGTGTTCTGATGGATGATGCACCTTTCCCTTAAGGACCAACCAAGCCTTACCTATAAGGAAGTCGATATTTGTGAAACTTAAGCAACAGCCACCAGATGTCACTCTAGACTAGCTTTTGTCAAATGAGAGTACTGTATCCATTGTTTCCAAATTTGTTTGGAGGTTGGGGAGGGGGTGTGAGAAGAAAACAAATGTCATGCGTCCTAATATTTCAGGGTACAAGGAATTTTCTAGGGAAGTCTTGAGACAGACAACCAATCACTTATACTGTAGTGGGGCAGGAGCAGTCAGGTGTCAAGGAATAGGACATGTTATCCTCACCCCTCTGCTTGCAAATGATATAGACTGAGAGAGGAAATCAAAGTGATTGAAAGGAAAAGCTGCCAATTTTATAGGTGTGTGTCTAGGGGGAGAAAAATGGTATCTTAGATTCAGGTCAAACAAGTATAGGACCTGGGAGAGGCTACGTGATGGGTTAGGAGGTGGTGTAAAGGATGGCGGGATTGAAACCTTAGCAGCATAGATGGTGAGTCAGCTTGGACTGTCTGGAGGACTGTGAGGAGAACAGTGAACATTCTAGAAGGTTTAAGTCAGAGAAACCTGAGACAGTGTAAGGCTAGCAATGTAGCATGTAGGTAAGAACACAGCTTCTGGAGCCAGGCTTTCTGGGCCCAGATCCAAGCTCTGCCACATGCTAGTTGTTGGCAAGGCTTTAGGACAAGCTACTTGCCCTTACTGTGCCTCTGTTTCCTCACCTCTAACGTGAGAAGATAATATAATATCTAACTCAGAGGGTGGTGGGAAGACTAAATGAGTTAATATATTTCAAATGTTTAGAGTAGAGTACCTAGCACTTAATAAATGCTACCTTAAATATTTGTTAAAGAAATAAGATTTTTAATGGAACTAGGGCCAAGAAATAAAAATAAGGTTAATGATTGAACATAGACCTGGGATGTGCTCAGTTCAGCACCTGTTGCTTGAGTACTCTATGCCAGTTTCTATAATGGCACCACATGGAACTTAAAAATAGAAAACATACAAGATGATGTTATTTTATACTATGTATTGAGCTGTAACCAGATGTTAGCGACTCAGTTAAATGCTTTAAATGCATTGCTTCATTTAATCTCCTCTAAAACTTACAGGGTAGGTATTATTTTTATTATCTCTATTTCATAGGTTGGGAAAATCAGACTCAAAGGGAGTAATTAATTTGTTCAAGGTTAGACCAACATTAAATGACAAAACTGGGATTTAAACCCAGAAACTGATTCTTTAACTACAAGTCTGAATATGCGAGAGGCATTGAAGAATCTTATAAAATCACATATCAGCGCCAAGAGGGATTTTAGTGATACTTTAGTGTAACTCTCTCAATTTATGGATGAAGACACTGAGTCTCGTATATATGAAGAGATTGATCCAATGCTATTTGGTTGACAGGTGACAGTATAAGAACCTACGTTTTCTGCTCTCAGTCTAGTTCTGATACAGAGGTTTTTGAAAGTAAGCAGAGGGAATATCAGTTCAGTACATTAATTTTATTATTATTCAAAGAGACTGTTATAATGTCTTCTTCACTAGGGCAAAAAGTGGGAATCCTATGTTTTCTATTGTAAATATGGCAGTCTAGCAGCAATTACAATTTTTTTCCTTCTGTGGATATGGATTAACATTTCCCTTCGCTGATCTGCCTGAGCACAATGTGCTGTTCCTTGCTCAGAGCACTGCTGTGCATATTAGAATCTGTTTTGTGACCTGTTCCCAGTTAAAGGCCCGTTTCTAAGGGCAGCACCGTGGGGAGGATCAGGGGATGTCATCCTTCCACAGTTTCTTTCAACCCCACTAAATTTTTCCCTTCAACCAATTATACAGTCTAACACTAATTTTGCTATGCACACTCAAATTCAAGGTAAGTCACTTACCTGCCTCTCCTTCAGTCTCCACTTATCCCAGTCTCCACTCAGCCCTGTGTATAGAAATTCTGTAGCTGCCGTTGCTAGCCCTTCAAGGCCTGTGACAGGATGTTTTGGTTCACGTCTGTCCTCTACCAAAGGGCCTGTTGTAGACAAGTGAGTGATCAACAAGGAGCAATCCTTTGCACATGAAGGGAGGAAAATACCTACCTAGGGCTGCCTGTGTTTGTTCTGTTGGTTTGGTTTTTGCTGGCATTTTTATCTTGCTCATGGGCTCCTGTGAACTCTGGTATGGTTACAGAGCTCTCTGTCATTGAGGCCTTTCTTCAAGAACAGAAAAGTAGAAACCTGTCTGGGGAGTGAGTTACAGATTTCTAAGCTGTATTCCTGGGGTCACTTGTTCAGTTATGCTAATAAGTGTTTGTGCAATAAAACTTGCAGAGTAATCAACAGTCTGTTCCATTTTGAGTGGTCATGGAATACTTTAACAGAATATAGCTACTGAGAAATTTAATAGTATAAGGAAAAAAATTGAACATGCTTGAATGATATTTCAGGTTTGTCTATCTGAAAACTAGTTTCCAATCTTGGCTTTGTAAACGACTTGGTTGCAATTAGTAATACTCAAAATATGACCCAGGGACTGCCAGGATGCAAACAGCTTATGACTACACTGCACTACCTAAGGAGCGTGCACAGGATGTCCATCAGTTACATCAATTATGTCACTAAGCATGCTGTTTGGGTCAGCTGATTTTTTGTTTTCCTGGCAATATTTCCTCCATGAAAGAAGCCATATATGCTGATTTATATTCCATTACAAGCCTGACCCTTTGATTATTAGCTGCAGTGATTTCAAGTAAATCATTTGACTTTTTTTTTTTTAATCGCAATATTCTACTTTCAAATTACTGGGTTAAAAAATACATGCTGAGTTCTATAATTCTGCACTTACTAATCTCCTGGAGCCCAGGGTTTTAGAACACAGTTGGCTATCTCTGTTCTAGACCTCTGACATAACCCATGAGAATCATAAGGATTTGACTTGCGTCTTTACTTCCAACTTGCAAAATTGAGATATTTAATATTTCCTTATTCTGTCCTAATTGCATGTCTAGGAAAACTGACCCATAGTTTTTTCCTTATTGTTATTCAAAGGCCATGGATATTATCTAAACTAATAAAAGCAAAATAGTAAAATTAACCATTTCTCCGAGACGGGTAAGCCACGCCCACCAGCCAATCAGAGCGGCTGTATGCAAATTAGCCCAGCCAACATGGCAGCCGCCACACACGGACCTGAGTAAATGGCTGTTTCCATTGTGGCAGGAGCGAAAGTGAAGCTGCGCCCGCTCGGCTCAGCTCCGATTGAACTGGCTCTAGCAAAACACACCTTTGAAACAATGTAACAATCATAGAATCCTCAGGAGCTGAAGGAAAGAGCAGCCCGGGCCCAACCAGTAAAAGTAACAATTGTTTCATTATAGACGCTGCGAAGTGAAGCAGAGGAGGCTTCGTTAGTTAGAAGGCCGCCTTAAAGGAACAGTGTATCAATTATAGAAGATAACCCCAGGCCTTAAAGGAACAGCATCAATTATAGGAGAGAAACGGCAAAAACCTGCGTCCAGCCGGCCTTGCTGGGACATTGGGTCAATGGAAGCTGTGGGCAGCCTTAAAGCCCATCACCCAGGCTGGTCAGGCACGCCAGCAGATGGACATCCCCCGAGGGGTCCCAGACTGTGAGAGGGCACAGGCCGGGCTGAGGGACTCCCTCCACCCCGAGTGCACAAATTTTTGTGCACCGGGCCCCTAGTGAATAAATATAGAGGCTGGTCGTCGGCTTCAGCAATGCTGACTAGTATTTAAACTGTGCTTGCTGTAATGGTGTATCTATTTCCTGGATGAGGAAATGATTGTTATAGAACTTTCTGGCACAGTCATAATCTGAGCTCCTGAATAAAAATAATTGCAAGATGGATGAAGATTTTAAAAAACAGCACAGTATTCTGAAAAGGAGTATGAGTTACTGAGTCAGGGAGACCTGGATTTAAATTCTGTTTCCATTATGTACTCTCTGTGTGACCTTGGACAGTTTTATTAACTTTGATGGGAATTTGTTTTCTTATCTACAGACATCATGGGTTTCTTAAGAGGATTAAATAAGATAATGCTCCTAAAGTACCTATTATTTGTGTAGTTTTTAAAAATAAGAAAAGGAAAGATAATGCATGAGAAGAAAGGAGACTACAAGCAGTATACAGAAAGAGTATGAAGAGTATAAAATACTGGCTTCAAAAATTCTGGTTTAGGTGCAAAGGTAGAATTGCCCACTAAAACTGCTCATATAGTTAAATGGATGATAAGCATAACTAAGGGTTTGAGGAGCTTGGAACCTGTATTTATAGACCAAGAATAGCATCAACAGTAGAAATACGAGCAGGAATGGGAAGATTACTAGCTTTCTGGGATAGAAAATGGCAACATTGGTAGATTCTATTCTAGTAGGGTAACAAGACAAACCAGAGGAGAGCTCATGAAGAGAGCGCCAATTAGCCTAAAGGTAGGCTGCAATACTCAAAAGGTGAAAAGGCTGAAGGCATCCTGTGAGTCAGCATAATAGAGTTATCACCCGTGTGGTAGAATTGAGCTCACTTAGTCATAAGTGGAATAGATAGACCTGTAGGGCTTGGAACTGCAAAATATCTCTGTGTTACATAGAAAGCTCTCTGTGATCTTTCTCATTTAGTAATAACTCGTATTTATGTAGCATTTTTCAATATCAAATGTACCAAAGCACCTTTACAGATGTTTTAATGGCGGCATCTCCAAGGTATAGATGAAGAATCCAAAGCTCAGAAAGGTCAAATTATTAGCACAAGGATGCACAGCTTATTTTTGGAGGAAGTAGGATTGGTACCAAGAATTTAAACTCATAAACTTAACTTTTCTCAGAAGGAAACTGTGTCTCTCTCTGAGAGTGAAAGTTGTCAGTTACAAATCATCCTGCTCACTTGCACTAGATGGAAGGAAATAGTAGGAGAGAAACATCCCTGAAAGAGTCAGTAGAGGTACAGTTGTTAACTGACATTGCTGCCAACACTTAGGGGTTACTTTTCAGCATAAGCCACTTTGTTGCTGTTTAGGTCTAAAATAATAGCCCAATGTCAATGCAATTATTCATTTGAGAATCCTGTATTACTTGTGGATGGTTTAGGTCAGGGAGGATAAGGAACTTATACTCAGGCTACCACTTTCCCTTTCTATGACCATGACAGACATCAATAATTGATCATGATGTCATTTCCCATTGGGTTGAGGTGAGGCTTCACAGTTTTCAATTTAGTGTTCTTGGCAGGCACTGCTCATTGTTCTGAACTGGTCTCCTCTCTCCCTCCCCCCTCCTTCCCTCTGGTAATCACCATACTGTTGTCTGTGTCTATGAGGGTTTTTTTCCTCTCTTAATCCCTTCACCTTTTTCACCCAGTCCCACAACCCCCTCCTTCTGTCAGCTTTCAGTCTGTTCTCTATTTTGTTTCTTAATTTATTTTGTTCACTAGATTGCACATATGAGTGCAATCAGATGGTGTTTGTCTTTCTTTGACTGGCTTATTTCATTTAGCATAATGCTGTGCAGGTCCATCCGTGCTGTCACAAAGAATAAGAGTTCCTTCTTTTTTTATAGCTTAGTTTTCGACTGTGTAAGCGTCCCACAGCTTTTCTATCCACTCATCTACTGATGGCACTTGGGCTGCTTCTTTATCTTGGCTATTGCAAATAACGCTGCATTGAACATAGGGGTGCATATATTTTCTTTGGAATTAGTGTTTCCGGTTTCTTTGGACATCTTCTGAGAAGTGGGATCACTGGGTCATGAGGTGATTCCATTTTTAATTTTTTTGAGGAAACTGCTTTTCACAGTGGCTGTTTGTTCTACATCTTGGAATATATTGTCATTAATGACAAAGGGGCCCTCCAGTAGTCATTGGTGAATTTCCCTTTTCAAAAGCATGTTTGTTATGCATTTATTTCCTGCAATTCTGAAAATTAATTTTATTTCAGGGACCCAGAGAAGTGAATCATTTCTTTTGGGGAAAAAATTCCGCCATGCATTGTTCATTGTTACCAGCTCAGAAACCAGTTATTTGATTTCATAAAGTGTAAGGCAGTGCTTTAAATGAGTCTCACTTCTATGAAATAATTGAGCCCTTGATACTGAAAGGAACAAAGCAACATTAGAGCGTAGAGTTGTTCTAGAGCTAGGGAAATATCAATCAGTTGGGGAGCTTTCTCAAAGTATATTTGCTTGTATTGTCATCTCCACAGCCCTTCTCACCTCCCACCTGCAGCCTTCCTTTGTTGTGGTCTGAGGGGAGAGGGAGGGGAGGGGGGATTAGGTGACTGTTGGAGGTATATGTACATTTCTGAAAAGTTCCTTTAAGCCATTCTGGTACCTAAATCTTTTCGCCTCCCAAATGAGAACAGCCATGCAATGGGGAAAAAAAAAAAAAAACACCCTTAAATTTTAAATTGAGAGACACTGTTGGAATTGATGTTTTTTTTTGTCCCACCACTTTTCCTTGGTAAACGTGGCCTTTCCTCACATCTTATTTGGTTGCAAGTGACAGAAGCCCAAGTCAAAGTGACCTTATGGGGGAAAAAGAGAATAATAATAAAATAAAGGGGGTGGTGGAGTTTTTAGCTCACATGCTTAACATGTTCAGAGTTTATTCTGGCTGGCTTCAGGTCCTGCTGAATCAAGGATCCAGCAATATCATAAGGACCTATTTTTTTCTCCATCTCTTTAGCTCTTCTTTCCTCTGTATTGGTGCTCTTCTCAGATTCTGTGTGGTGAGCCTCACTCATTTCAAGGAGGAAGTAATTTCTTTCCCCAATAAGTCTCCCAAAGGCTTTAGCTCCACTCTTTGGCTTAACTCATTTCCTGACTATTCCCGAATCAGTCACCATCTCCAGTGTGGATGGAACAGTGTCATTTGCTTACTTTGGGCAGAGAAGTTATTGCCCACTATTTTCCTCTACTGTTGTTATGTGGTGTCTGTGACTGACATCTGTGATGTTCCAGATGTTAGGTATTTTCTTCTTGGGCGACAGGTTCTTAGAGTTGAGAACAGTTGTGATTTCTCCTGAACCTGATAATGTAGCATTGGGAAGATCACAGGTTCCCCAAGGGGGAAAAACACACCAGAAGGAAAGGAAATGGAAAATATTTTCTAAAAAATATCACTCCTTTGGATCATGGTTTTTCCATATGTAAAATGGAAAATATAAATCAGTAGATCTTATGAGTTGCCTAATCCTTTTGATTTTCTACAAAAAGAAACAGAACTTTGTGGCCATTTCTAGTACCTATTACCTATTTTATAGTAAATGTACCTAAATAAAAATACATGTCTGCATGTGCATAAGTCCCTGTGTATGTGCATGTGCATGTACCCCTTAGCTTGCACACAAGGTAACTGAAACCCAGAGAAGTCATCATGGTCCTACTGACAATTATGATAAGAGATAGGTCTCTATTCCTAGTGATCAATATTTTTTATTTATTAGATTATACTCAAATATTCATGGCTTACATTTGGCATATTAACCCTTTAAGAGGCTTTTATAATTTATGAGTCTCTCTAGAAATAAAAAGCCATAACCATATACCATAACTCAGAGGTATATCTCCAAAGCTGGAATTTTAGGTACTACTACCAGAAGTGGGCAGGTGGGCCTTAATATTGAGGAGGAACTTTGGAGCAAAGACAGGGTCTGTGCCATCATTTTAGGGGGTAAGGGTGGGGGGGAGGGGAGTAATTAGTTATAAAAGCATCTATTTTAGTTTAAAAAGCATCTGTCTTATTTTGACTGCTTCTTGATCTGTCTCACCATGCTCTTGTTATCATGAGTGCCATGCTTGCTTTTATGAATGACCTCTTCATCACATTTTTAACAATATTTTCATCCTAACCTATTATCTAATCAAGTCATAAAATCTTGCCACTTCCCTAGAACATGGGTTCTCCTTGCTTCTTAGCTATTGTCTTTACAATGATGTATTAATGTGAGTGAAAATTTAGAATGAAGTAGAGTTTTTGATAATTTTCAAATATACTATATTAAGTCCTTGTGTATTTTATATAAAGTTCATTTGTTGTTACTGTGTATGCATAGGACTGAAAGTCTTTTTCTTCTCCACATTTTGGAAATGTTTGACATAAAAATATTAGGTAAGGATTTAAAATTCAAACCATGGGCCCAGCACAACACACTGTGTCTCATTTACGTGAAAATCACTTATTGAATGCCTATTCTGTGTAAGGCTGGATAATATATAGAGATGAATTGCTGTCTTACAGAGATAAGGCCTGCACATAAATCATTACAATGCAAGATGGGTAGTAATATCTGTCATAGGAGAGGAAGAGATAAATTGCTATGAGAGGTGAGAGGATAAAGAAATTACCTGATTATGGAGGGGCTTCAGGGTGCTGTATATTGGCATCTTTGGGCTAGAAGCAAAAGACTTATTTTCAAATGTGCTTTCTAAAGTCAAAAGCATGTTCCTATTTCATTCTGGGGATAAGAGAAGTCTTCATGAAGGCAACAAGATTTAGGCGGAGCCCCCAAGAGATGAGTATGATTCAGACTTAAGACAATGCCAAGAAATAATTGAAGAAGAAATGTTTTAACCCATTGACCTCCATTAAATACTTAACTCAGGGTGACAGTGATTTGTTGTGGGTAGAAAGGAGAAATGCTGAGCACAAGCCCCTGCCTAAAGAGGCAGATCACACTGAGGGGAGGAAGAAATTCAGCATCTACTCTCAGGTAGATATCAAAGAGCTACCAAGAGTGTGGAGAGATCTAAGGACTAAAAGGAGAGAATAGACAAATACAAGTGGGAAGGCAATCTGAAGGGCAATGATACAAGTGGGACATTTGGGAAATGGATGTGACTGTTCCTAAATAAAATAGTCACTTTACTTCTTTATACAAAAATAAGTATATGGAAAAGGACAAGATGGCCTGGATTTTCTCACCATATATAGGCTCTGTTTTGGGTGTTGAGAATACAGCAGTGAACAAGAAAAAGTCCTTTCCCAGAAGGAGCTTATAATCTAATGTGGGAAGAGGTAAGTCTACCAGCAACAATTACATATGCAGTGTGTTCTATGGCAATCTACATCTCGGGGCTGGGCTGGAATCCTTGTGAAGTCTACTCCAACTATCCATTCCGGTTCTCAGTCTTCAGATTTTCCTTTTGGGTAGCCACTCAGTAATCCTTTTTATTATTTCTTTAATTCATTCATTTATATACTTATTCAACAAATATTTGAGCATCTACTATGTTGCAAAGGCATTGTGATGGGCACTAGAGTACAGCAATGAACAAGGTGGACATGGAACCCTGCCCTGAAGGAGCTTGTATTCTAGATCAATGTCATCTATGATGGTGGAGATGTTGGATAGGTGTGCTGCCCTACATGGTACCCACTAGCCACAGTGGCTACTGAGCATTGAAATGCGACCAAGAAATTGAATTTTTAATTTTATATAATTTTAAATAATTTAAATGTAAATAGACGCATGTGACTAGTGGTTACTAAACTGTATAGCATAGTTCTAGAAGGAGTGTTAGATAATAAACTGGTGATGCTTTAAAGAAATAATTATTATTTTAGGTGTAAAAGAAATAAATGGGATCTTAAGTTAAAAAATAAAAGAGAGAGGAGCCCTGGTCAGTTTTTCTCAGTAGTTAGAGTGTCAGCCCACATACTGAAGGGTTGTGGGTTTGATTCCTGGTCAAGGGCATTATGGACCTGGGTTGCAGGTTGAATCCCCAGCACCAGTTGGGGCACGTATGGGAGGCAACCAATCAATGTGTCTGTCTCTCTCACATTGATGTTCTTCTCTCATCTCCCCTCCATCCCTCCCACTTTCTAAAAATCAATGGGTAAGAATTAACAACAAAACACAAAAAAATAACAAGAAGGGAGAGGAAGTATTATAAGGATAGCCCAGTAAAACTTTGGCCACATTTAAATTGAGTTCTGAAGGATGAGGAAAAGACAGCTATAAAAAAGATTCTTGGAGAACAAAGTGGGGGAAAGCCCACAGTAGGAAATTGCTTGGCATATTTGAGGGACAGAGTGGCTGGGGCCTGCCAAGTGAGAAGTAGTGTGTACAAGAGGAAGTTGGAGGGGAGGCAAGAGCCTTATCCTTGCAGATCAGGCTGAAGGACCCCACTGGTGCACAGTCGGGGCCCAGGAGGGATGTGGGAAGGCTCCAGGGTGTGTCCAGCCTGTCTTGCTTAGTCCCTATCGGCCAGACCCCAGCAGTAAGCTAACCTACTGGTTGGAGTGTCTGCCCCCTGGTGATCAGTGCATGTCATAGTGAGTGGTTGAGCAGCCTTAGCATATCATTAGCATATTGCTCTTTGATTGGTTGAATAGGTGCCCAGATGACTGGACACTTAGCATATTCAGCCTTTATTATTCAGGATTATTATTATTTGGTTAATCCACACCCAAGGATATTTTTCAACTGAGAGTGGAAGGGATAGGGAGAGACAGAAAGAAACATCTATTGGGAGACACATCAATTGGTTGCCTCCTACATACTTCCTGACCAGGGCCTAGGGAACCTGCAACCTAGGTACATGCCCTTGACTGGAATCAAACCAGGGCTCCTTCAGTTCTCAGGCCTGGGCGATAAGTTCAATTAGAGAAGTGTAGCAAAGTAAATAATAGTTAAAAATGTTGTTTTAATAAGAGTAATCAATTATAGATGATTAAAAGTAGGATAAAACTATTTTTTAAACCATTTTTGAAAAGAAAGCATGGGAATACTTATGTCCTGAAGCTTTTGAGAGAAAGCATGGGGGAGGTAAAGAAGATAACAGAGAATTGACTTAAAATAATGACTATTTTTAAAGCTCTCAATTCTTGGTTTGGAGTTTCTTCTCTAAATGGCTAGATATTCAGACTAGAGATGAGTGATGTCTGCAGGGAGAGCCAGTCATTATAGAGATTTAGTGCCCATGGTGGGGGGGGGGGTGCTGGCAAAAAATGGTGTTTCTCAGCTGCCACTTTTGTCAGCATCATTGATTTTAAAAATTGCCAAAAACTTGCATTTTAGAATGTGGATCACTCTGGGGCAGTGTTTATATACTTTTTTTCTCTCTGTAGAATCACAGTCATTCATTTGGGTTCTTGAGGCAAAAAAAAAAATCACCTTTAACGGATAAAAATGATGACAAAGCAAAGGGTCATATGTGTTTTGTTCAACAGAAATAGTACTTTTCCGTCAAATAGCAATATGCATTACAATTGTGTTAATTATTAATCTCCAATGACTAATATTGACTTGCTTTCTTTTTTACTTTTTCAACTTTTTTTTTTACTGTAGTCCAGCACCAAATTATACATGTGTTCTATGTCAGCAGGTAGGTTTTACTAACTCAATATGATACTAAATAAAGTATATAAATAAGAGCATCTATTTTGAGCTAATCATCATGCCAAGCAGTTCTATCAGGCTTTAGATTTTTCAAAAATTGTCCACAAGCTTGTGTTATGTCATTCTCTCAACAACCCCATGGAAGGTAGGGCATAGCATATTTTCTGCCTTTTACTTACAAGGACCCTGCGACCAACTCTCCTATGCCCAGGGAGACAAAATGACGTGTGAACAGAACTAGAAGCCAGGACACAGGCCACTGTATCGCTTGCCCTTTATTTCTGTTGGAAGAAAAGAAGAGTACATATTCTCCCCTACACCTTCTTTAGTATTCAGTGCTATGCACTAGCAAAACCAGGGACTAGGGAAAGCCTTTGGATTCAGAGAAGGAAGAGCCTGTGTATCCATTAGGAATCTTTGTAATACAAATAACCAAAATGTGACCCATAGTGGGCTAAAAAAAAGCAAATGACTTCTTTGGCTCCTATGACTAACAAGTCCAGAGGTAGGACTGGCTTCAGGGCTCAAATAATGAAATTGTGACCTGTTGCGCATCTCCTTGAGCTCTGAACTGGTTCCAGGATCAGATAAGCCCTCTCCTCATTTTGCAAAGAGAATTCTATATTTTAAATAGTAAGTAGCACACAGTGGGAAGAGCATATGAGTGATAGGAAATCTGATGAGTCTCCATTATGCCCCGGGCTGTGTGAATGTCACCTGTCAGAGCAGAGTGGTCAGAGAAGTGTGAGCTAGCCCCTAGAATGCGTATTTCCAGATGGAAATCTACATTGTAGAGGAGGATGAGAGGGGCGAGCACCTTGGCCCCAGCATTTGCAGGAAAGATAGATCTGTGTTTGGGCTCACATGTTTCACAGGCCCACTCCAGAACCACTTACCTGGGTGTGGGCAATGGTGTGCCAGCTGTGCATCTGCATCGCCTAAACCAGAGGTGAGGCCACCTTGGGATAGGGGACTGTCCATTGCTGGGAACACGGTGAATGCTTTCTGGGTGGGCCTCTACCCCTAAAATGAACAGGATACAACATTGCATTCACTGATCTCCCAAAAATTAACCCTTGAATCTCGGCCTTTTTAGAACCATAAGCTAATCCTTTTGGCCAACTGTTCACGGAACCAGAACTCATCTCTCCGTCTTCCTCTCATAAGGACTCCCCAGTCGCAAGCTGTTCCAAGGGGGTTGGGCTATTCCAGATGGCTTTGATCCATGCCAGTGCTCTTCATTATGTAAACTTTCCCTCTGACAGCTCACGGGGAACATGTCACATCTTGAAAGAGGAGTTTTCATTAACTACTTTGCCGCTGCCAAATGGAATCAGTGTATTTTGTAGGCCCTGCCAGAATGTCGGAGGGAACTTTCCTCTATCTGCAGCACCATCAGGGCTCCCACCATGAAGCTGAAGTTCCTATTTTACAAAGATCAACAAATTTCATGCCTCATGTGGAAAAAGGACTTCATCAACAGGGGGAGGGTTACATAGCCAGTGGCAGAATTGGGGACAGAATCCAAATTTCCTCAGTGGCAGTTTTGTGTTCTTTCCATGATGCTCCTTGATCTTTAAAATCTGAAACGTTATTTTAAAAATAGAAATTGAGTAAAATGTGATAGAGGACATGCATTTATTATGCAAAGGAACTTGGCCACCATCTTTACTTCCTTCCCTCGCCTCTCTGCCATATGTAGTCAGTCAGTACATCCTACTTAGTGTTTCTTGTAAGGACTTCTATGTATTTTTTTTTTTTTTCTCTGTCTGGGCCATCATCACTTTCTCCTGGACTACTGTACACTATCAGAGCAGACACAGGAAGTTGTCTAAAATACAAGTCTAGTCTTGGCAGTTTCAAACATAAACATTGACAATCACTTCCTCTGTCCTTGCCTCAACTTTAGCACTTTAATGAGGTTTCCTGTACTCTTCCCCCCCCCCCCCCCCCCCCCACACCAATCTCCAGACCCATTCCTCATCCCAGCATGGTGACCTTTTTGATTTCTTAGAAAGAGCCAACTTGCATTTTTTCCAACTCAAGGCCTTTGCACATGGTATGGTCCTTACCAGAAACGTTAATTCTCCTTCCATCCCCACTTCCTTCAACTGAATGATGTCTACTCATTCTATACATCTCTGCTTAGAGGTCTCCTAATCTGGCAATCTTTTCCTCATCTCTCAATCCTGGCTCAGTTGCCTCTACTGGTATATCCATAACATCCGCACTATGCTTTCTCTTACATCAGCCTCTTTGACACACACCACAGTCCCTTTGCATACACACATGCACACACACCCTTCACTCTGAGCATTTTGTAAACTGAGCACACTTAATGCAGACTTGGTAGTCATGGGAAAGGGGAGCTTTGCCTCTCTCGGGTTATAGTTTTCACCTCTCCTTCACATCACTGTTGACCAAAAGGAAGGCTTCTCCATAACAAGCCCAACACTTGCCAAAGGCAATTGTCGTTATCAATCACATTTTTTTCTTTTGTAATCGAGTTTCTTTAGCTCACACATAAGAGGACATGTTTATCTTGGGACATGTGTAGAGCAAGTATCATCCCTCTTTACCTACAATAACCCTTCTTTTTCTGTTTCTTCATTCAAAGAGAAATGTAAGTGGCAATTATTTATAGCATTTGGGACCCAGGGCAATTCTTAAAAAAAGGAGACTTACATTCAAGGGGTAAAATGTCAGGAAGTATCTTGAGTGACAAGGATGTTGGGGTGAGCAGAGTTATTGAGTCCACTAGAACCTCACCTTGTGGGTGTCTGCCCAAGGTCCTGGAGCCTGAGAGGGGAAAGAAACATCAATGTCATGTTAATGATCCTGTGACTAGTTCTTCTCAAAAAGTCTTTTTAAACTCCAGTCATTGTGAGAGTGTGTGTGTGTGTGTGTGTAACACCGTGATCAAAGTCACTGTTAATTCTCCATTGGATGGAGTAAATAACCTCTTCAATATGTTTACTCCTTTAACCGTTGTTCTTCCACAGTTGCTTCTCACCGTAGTAGCTGGAATGGTATTTTTAAAAACTAATCATAACACTCCTCTGTCCGAGCCTCCACAGGCTTCTTCCCCCACTCTGAGTAAAAACAGTCCTCTGGGACCTGCCCCCCTCTACCATGTGGATCTTTTTTGCCTTCACCTCATTACACTGTCCTGCATGCTCCTCATACATGTTGGGCCTACTCCTAATGGACAACTTTTTTAGTGGTTATATCCTTGGCTGGGCACATGGCCCTCTCCTACCTAACTTCCACGTGGTTAACTCCTTCAAGTCTTTGCTCCATGCCCCTTCCCAATGGGTCTACCTTGATTACCAGATTTAAAACTCCTGTAAAGTGCTTCTGATCTATTACTGTTTTGTTTTTTCATAGCCCTCATCTAATCTAGAGGCCCAGTGCACAAAAATTTGTGCACTTGGGGGCGTTCCTCAGCCTGGCCTGTGCCCTCTTGCAGTCTGGGACCCCTTGGGGGATGTCTACCTGCTGGCTTAGGCCAGCTCCCTGGGGGATAGGGCCTAAAATGGCAGTCAGACATCCCTCTGGCAGCCCAGGAGCCCTCAGGGGAGGTTCGCTTGCCAGTGGGGAGTATCCTTAGTGCTGCTGAGGAGGCAGGAGAGGCTCCCACCGTCAACGCTGTGCTGGCAGCCATTAGCCTGGCTTATGGCTGAGCAGAGCTCCCCCGTAGGAGTGCACTGACCACCAGGGGGCAGCTCCTGCATTGAACATCTGCCCCCTGGTGGTCAGTATGTGTCATAGTGACCAGTCATTCCCAGTCATTCTACTGTTAGGGCCAATTTGCATATTACCCTTTTATTATATAGGATAATGTAATTTCCCTGTTTATTAAGCTTATTATCTGTCTTCCCCAGATAGAATGTGACCTTCAAAAGGCAGGGTTGTCACCTGTTTTTCACTGACCTAGCACTTATCATCTAGAACCAATAAACATTGGGCAAATAAATTAATTGAATATTGATTAGTTTACACTTTCACCAATTTACCTATGCTGTTCTAGGAAACTTTTTGAGAATTTATAAAACCCTTCAAGCTAAACTTCCAGGTCATGCCTGCTAAGGATATCACAACTATTCTTGTATTATTTAGTTTATGTTCAAAATTGACATTCTACTGTTTTTAAAACACATCTCACAAAGAAAGTTCTCAGCTACCTTGTAAATCCTCCTAAGATCCTTTGTGATTTGCCATTCTTCTAACCTTTCTTTTACTCCTGTGTCATGGTTTTGATTTCATTAACCAGTTTCATCTTCCCATCTTGTCTCATACCATGTTCAGCCCTGCCTCTTCTTCTTTTCCTTAGATACCTTTTTGAGAATAGACTTCTCCTTTCTGGTAGTTCCCCATTCACCTAGCAACATCACATTTATAGAATACAGCATAACTAGGAAGATGAGAAAATAAGTTTTCTGACCATTCTAAATAGGTATCAATTTATTCCTAAATAGGATAGATTTAATATATAGGGTGACATAATTGCATACTCAGAGCTTTTTTATTCTCATTATATATGATTTCAGAATATTTATTACTGCCCCCAAGCTTCATGGCTTAAGTCAACAGCAATAAATTTTCATGAATCTGAGTTTACTGGACTCATTTGGGTGGATCTGCTCCTTGTGAGCTGAGGTCACACAAGGGCTACATCAAGTGAGACCTAGAATGTGGCTACAGTGTCCACAAGGACCTCCCATCTTCCAGGACCTTCTCTCTCCTCATGGCTTTTCATTATCCAGGACTTTGTAGGATGCGGAGCTTCTTTACAGCATGGAGGCTGGCTTCATAGAACAGCATCAGTTTTGGAGAATTCTGTCAGTCAAAGCAAATCATAGGGCTGAACCAGACGCAAACAAGATCTTTCTATGGATGGGAACAATGGGAGGCAGCCAGAGATGCAGATGAACCACCATACCTATTTCTGAGAACTTAAAACATAAAGAGTACAATTCAGAATGTGGGGCACAAGGCAGGGATTCAAATAGCTGCAGAGACTTTAATCAACCAGTGTGTGTGCTGGAGTGAGCATGTGTGTGTGTGGGTGTGGGTGGGTGGTTGAAAACATCCTGTATAATATCCTATATAATAAAAGCCTAATATACAAATTGTCCCCTTGACTGAGAGTTCGACCAGGGGACAGGGCCAGCTGGACAACTGTGGGAAGGGAGGCCCTTGCCAGTGGCTGTGGCAGGCAGCTGGGGGAAGGGAGGCCACAGCCGGCAGCCAGTAGCCACTAGGGACCCTACCCATGCACAAATTTTGTGCACTGGGCCTCTCATGTAAGTTTCTCAAAATTTCCAAAAGCAAAGCACTTTGTGGGACATCTAATGTGCAGGCACAAAGCCTGGTTGGTCCCCTAGGAAATTCATGTCATGGTGTTGCATAGTTATTGATGTGCTTGACTCCAAGTTATCAGGTAGGGAGTTTGTCTACTTACACAAATACTCTGTTCAAGTAAATTAGGAAAAGTTTAATTGATTTTAGAAACTTTGTAGGAAAGAAAAAGGCTTTTTTAAAATTAAGTTTTGGGATTCAAAAGGATAATTTTTAATTAGATGAATGAAATTAACTTACAGATAATAGTTGATTTCCTATCCACATTAGGAAAGAAATGAGTCTTGTTGGTAATTTTTAAAGTTTATTTTTTTTTAAGCACAGGCCTGCACACATAGTAGGTGCTGGGTCATCACTGCTGATGAAAATCAGATCACGAGCAGAAGCCAGAGGGATGTGGATGTTATCATTCTATCCAAAGGCAAATTTCATATCTCATAAAGGTTAATCCCACAGCTTCTAAAATTATGAACAATAGACTTTTTCACAGACGTGGTGGTACCCAGGTGGATTAATTATCTTTTTGTTCCCATTAACTGGTGGCAGATATGAAGAGCCATAGCCAAGGAGCTGATATTAGTCATAGTTTTGTTGCTGATTCTGGGAAAGAAAATTGGGTTAATAAGAGGGTATGGGGATTGAGCGTCATAGTCTCTGATGGATTAGACAGTGCGTAATAGGTTTGAGGAGGAACACATGCATGCTCTGAAAAATCAAGGGGTAATCGAGCAATTTCCAACAAATGAGATAGAAGGAAAATTCTCATAGAAATAAAGAGGGTCCCCATGTTGGAGAACTTGACTCACCTCCGACTGCAGCTTGGCTCAGCCATTATCAAATGCCTGGAACTCAAGTTCAGCTGACATTTAAACCACTGACTCTGTAGAATTTACATTCTCTAAGAAGAGCTGCAGATGGCTCCATTGCCTGGCTTCAACCTTATGCAAAAATGTTACACTCAATGTTTGTGACACTTGTTTCATTCCATCCTCTGCTTGGACATGTCCAGTGACAGGGAACTCACTCACTGGTTCCCTAAGAATGCAGTTTCTTAAATTGGAAAGGCTATACCTGGACATTGGATTAATAATATATTAAATGCTCTTCTGAGTAGGTGATTCAACATCTCTAAATCTCAGACTGAAAAATTCTGAGGAGGGTGGTATAGTATTTCCATCACAAGATAGATACAGGATTAAATAGTTAATGCAAAGAAAGCAGTTATTAGTGTGCCTGGCCCGTATTCACTACTTTGTAAAAATTCTTACTATTTTTTAAATGTAATCACACAAATGTTCAACATTATCTTTCCATTGACATAGCACGTGAAAGTGCTTTGCATCCTTGCCTTTTTAGATGCTTGCAATAGCTCTGTGTAGACATCCTTGTTGTCCTTCTTCTGCTGAGAAGACCGTGACCCAATCTCAGTGCTAGTGTCTCTTGTGCATTCTCTTCTCTTGCAGACAAGAAATAAAAATGTTACCTTGTTAACGAGGCTTGCCAGGCCAAGCTGTTTTCAGAAAACAGAGTGCCTTCATCATCTGCTTCTTGTCCCCTTGCCCCTATTCTTGGCACCTCTGCTTTTAGAAGTCAAGAAATTGCATGATATTTCTCAGCATTTTCACTTGACCAAAAAAAGAAAGAAAGGAAGAAAAAGACTCAGATATCAGTCGTGTCTACATCAGAAAGATGACCTTTGAATTCTTCTCCTGAGAGTTTTAATACTTAAGTTGGACTCCGAGGGCATTAGGACTTTTCCCACCAAATGGATTCCAGGCATAAAGGAGCAGCTGCAAATCAAGTTCACAATATGTGGGCAGCTACCTAGACTGACATCCCTTTTCCTAGGGATCTGGATCCTATTTTCCGTGGGAAAGTTCTGGCTACTCAGTAGCTGCAGTTTTATTAGGAAAGGAAGCTGGGGTGTCTAGACATGAACGAATTTTCATGGAAAGTAGGAAGGTCATAGAATCAAGGACTATTAATACTAGAAGAGAATCATTCTATTCTTCTCTTAGAAGGGGTAGTTTCGGGATCTAACGTGAGGTCCACTGCACTCAAAAGTCAGAGAGATTAATGTCAGAACCTTCACTAGGATCCAGGATTCCTGGCCCAGGAACTAGGGACTCCAGACCTGCAATTGGCATTGCTGGTTAAAGACCCCAACTTCTCTCAAGAATGGTTTAAACTCTTGAGCCTGTGAATAATGTGCTGATCTCTTCTTTTGAAATGACTTCCTAATAATGCTTTCTAATAATGCTTAATTCCTCCAAAGCTGGTCCTGAACGCACACAAGAGTTGAGAGATTTTGTTTCATAAAGAGAACTGAAAGACCTCCCCAACTCTGCTCAGCACTAGCAGGCTGCTCAGGCTGCTACTGGCCAAGGACATGTCACTCTTTCTGTGTGCGTCTTGTTCAGAATGCCCTGCCTTTCCCACAAAAGCAAAAGAAAATGTCAATGCATTTGGAGGTTTCTTTCACATAATCAAAGCAAGGCTGGAGCCAACAACCTGAATTTAATTACTGTTCTGACAGCTGGGAGACAATTAATTCTTCTTTCACTCCTTCCTTTGCCCCAGCTTCAAAGTGTCAATTCTTTCCCCCCCTCCCTCTTGTACTAATTAGAAACATGCTGTAGGGTGAAAGGTGACTGGTGTGAAGCTAGCACTGTGTCACCAGGCCCCTTTGATAGCAGAGAGAACTCACCGTTGCAGCAGGCTGGTCCCTCCAACACAGGAGCATCTGCTTCTGGTGTAAGAAGGTGAACCGGCTGGAAAGCTGGCCACAAGGCCTGACTCTCCCGCTGCTCAACTGCTCACTTGATATCTCTGTGCATGTTTCCACATCTGGGAGTTTAGGACACCCAGACCTTCAAAGTGAATGTGCTTAGAGTGAAAGAATCATTCCAGGGTATGAGATGGAGACTTTGTCAGGTCAGCTGACATTGCAAAATACAACAGATGCCTGCCTTCTCTCTGTGTGTTCCCATGGCTTTTTTCTCTTGAGAGAGAGAGAGAGAGAGAGAGAGAGAGAGAGAGAGAGAGAGAGAGAGAGAGAGAGAGTTTGAGAGAGATTTCTCTTCTTAGAAAGCTGCCTACCCTTATGACCTCCTTTAACCTTAATTAATTTCTGAAAACCCTATATCTAAATACAGTCACATATTGGGTTAGGGCTTCAAGATATAAATTTTCAGAAAACACAATTCAGTTCATAGCAACTGAAAAATAACTTTCTTTAAATAAAGCTCTGGACTAGACTTAGAGACTCAGAACCTGGAACTTATAGGATGAAGAATTCTTAAGTAATGTATTTAAATGTAGGGGTAAGGTTTTTGTTGTTGTTAATCTTCACCTGAGGATATTTTTTTCCTGTTGAGGGAGGAAACGAGGGAGAAAAACATTGATGTGAGAGAGACACGCCGATTGTTTGCCTCCCATACAAGCCCTAACCAGAGCTGGGGATCAAATCTGCAACCCAGGTACATGCTCTTAATTTGTAATCGGGCATTTTCCTGCCAAATCGCGTCATAACGGAAAGAAAGAAATCCAATAATGGTCTGACTTTGCAAAGTCTATCTGAGTTGTCTTGCACATTTTTGTTGTTGTTGAAATGCCAGGCCCTCCATATTTGACGGAATTTGTCTCTACTCGTTTTTGGAGAAAACTCGTCTCCCGTGCTTTGGTATGAAAAGCGATATGACGAGTTTACTCGTTTCCCACAAAAAATGTGTTAAATGGAAATTGAACCCGTGACCCCTTGGTCCAAAGGCTGATGCCCTAACCACTGAAAAACACCAGCCAGGGCATGGGGGTAAGTTTTTTTTACACACTGTTCTTTCTTGGCAAATTGTCTCCCCCATTCCACTACATCACCATAGCAACAACGACAGGCTCAGCTTCAGCCCAGGACCAGACTCTTGACAGCAGTGAAGAGAGAGGAATTCCAATATCCAGGGTCAAGGGCAAGAGGCCTATCGTTATCTCCTTCATGGATGCCTTCACTGAGTCATTGAGTTTTCTGTTGTTTGTCCTAGGGGCCAGATTCCTAGAGAATAGTTTTAATTATTTATAGAAAGTAAAAGTTGAGCAATTTTGGATTAAGGGTGGGGAAGATTAATCACCCCAGGGAGCTATAGAGATAAAGTGATTTTTTTTTCCTAGTCACTGGCCAGTTAGGTTTTAAAATGGGGCTGTGAGTTCTCTAAATCCCGGTAGGAATATTAGATTAGTAATTAGCTCCTCCATAATTCCTTTCTGCTGTTTAAAGATGATTATGGCCCCAATTCTCATTACATAAACTGGATAATTCTTTCCAGATGTAAACTACTGTAGAAGAAAAAAATAAAGTAAAAAAAAATGGCATCCTTCTTTCCTCAAAGTGCTTTCAATTCATCTGGGCTACATTTCTTACCCATACCAGCTTGCTAGTTTATTTTATTTTTTTCTGAAATTATCGATTATTTTCTAGAAACTGTAGGGTCCATAGTTGTATCATTGTAGTTTAGACTTTTTCCCAAATGCCAGAGGTAGCAAGATGTGTGAGAGAGAAAAGAAATAGATTACCAGCACCTATGTAATTTGAGGTACAAATTTCACTATTTTCTGTTCCCATCTTTATTATTGACCAATCTTGTGGCCTTTGAGGAATCCCTTCCCCATTATAGACATCAGGTTTTTCTCTTTAAAATGTGGGCACCCAACTAGGCCAGAGTGGTCAATGGGAGGTCTGCAGGCTGAATCTTCCTCTTCCACTTGCTTTCCTTGCCCTTCACAGTGCTTTGAAAATTTGAGAAATATGGTATACATTCTAGAGTTCTGGCTTCTCTTGGAATATCTGCAGATCGGGCAAGAGTGATCTACATTCCTGCATAAAAACAATTGGCCCATTCTCACTAATGGCTGTCCTCTAGAGACAGGGCGCTCATTGCTGCCTGGTCATTCAAGGTCCCACCATCAAGGTAGTTCACTCATGGATGTCATCTTCCTGGCTTTTGAATGAGTGACTCCTAGAATAGGTGATCTTCAGGCTCTTCTCAACTCTGATCCCATGAGGCAATAACTTGCCTCTCCATCACCACAGAAGCTTCTTGCTTAAAGGCCAAGAATGAGTCTGAGGCTACCTGCACATCTGTGGTGGCCCTGACTCTGCCACTCATTGTGACCTGCAGATTTTTCTTATGGTTTGTGTCCCTGACTCTATATGTCACCAATTTCTCCAGGGACCATGTCCCAAATGACCTGGAGATAAAATGCTTCAAATTAGGCTTGTATATTTGGGGCTACTTTTTTTCTTTTTCCTGAGGACCATTTTAGGCAGATCTATTCCAAGTGATAGTAGTAATAATAATTATTATTAATAGAAATCATTCTCTATATTACTCAAGCACAAATTAAAGAACACACTTATTGAATCCAATTATGAGTCAGTGACCTTAAGCAAGCATCAGTATCAGAATGGCAGGCAGCCTCCTGAGCTCTTTCCTAATGACCTTGCAGAACATCTAAACACACTCCCATGATGTGCAAAAGGAGGGAAAAAACATGATCATTTGGAATGTGCCAAACCTTTCAAAAGAACACAAAAGTACAATGTGAAATGAAAGTCACAGTTCTATTTGTTCTGCAAGAGTGTGAAAATCACACTTTTTTCTTCTAGATCAAGATGAAAAGCAAAAGTACAAGAAGCAGTAGTTTATGGAACAACTCTCCATTGCCACCTCTAAATGACAATCCTCTTCCCCCCATCCTTCCTGAAATACCCCTGCCCGTTGTTTGACTGGGCACTTTACTACTTGATCCTTTTAATTTCACTACATACCTGCAAATTAGTTCATACAAAATCCACCAAACCAAGGAGATTCAGAGAAGTTAAGTGACTTGCACAGGCTGTAGAGCTGGAATCATTGATATTGGAACTTTTGATCTCAACCTTATTTTGCTGCCACTGCACATAGGCAGGTTTGCTTCATTGTTTTTTTGGAGCCCTTCCAACACAGACAGTCTGTGATGTGGAATGGCAGAATGGCCTAGTGGGTAAGACCACTGCTCTGTGCCTTTTCCACATCTGGAGGGAGGATTCAATGTGAACCTGGAACTCTTTGCACTCAGCAAATTTAGGCCATGATCATTATTAATGTACTAGAGGCTGGTGCACAAAATTCATGCACTGGAGTGGTTGTCCCTCAGCCCAACCTTTACCCTCTCCAATCTGGGACCCCGCGGGGATCGGCCTAAACCAGCAATCGGACATCCCTCTCTCACAATCCAGGGCTGCTGGCTCCCAACCACTTGCCTGCCTGCCTGCCTGCCTGGTTTCCCCTAACTGCTTCTGCCTGCCAGCCTGATCAGCCCTACCACTCCCCTGCCAGTCTGATCAAGGTCTAACTGCCCTCCCCTGTAGGCCTGGTTTCCCCCAACTGCCCTCCCCTCCTGGCCTGATTGCCCACAACTGCCCTTCCCTGCTGGCCATCTTGTGGCTGTGGGTGCCACCATCTTTGAGGGTGGGCCAGTCAATTAGCATGTTCCCTCCTTATTGGCTGTGGGTGCCGCCATTTTTGCAATGGTGTGAGGGTCATTAGCATATTCACTCTTTATTAGATAGGATATATCATCAGTACTCAAAACTAGCAAGCACAAATTAGAGAGCCAAGATTACATCTGTTCTTCCCATAGATATCCCAAATGTCCAGATATTCCAAAGAATCCTTCACTTTTTGGTAGGCACTCAGTCAATATTTGTTGAATAAATGCATGTATCTATATGAACTAATGGAAGATCTAATAACATGGAAGATTGTGTCTAAAAGAAGCAATGTTACAGTTTTAAGATTTTCACTATGTCAAACAAGCTTTCTGCTGTAAGTTACTGCATTTGCCATATGAGCAAGGAAAAAACAGCTTCATAAATCAGCACCATCAATCATGCCAAATGCCTGTTGGACTCCATTTCCATGGCTTCTGAGCATTGCTCCTGTTGTGGACACTGTTCTGTGGCCTTTTGTGACCACCAGGGGGCAGTGTATAGTCACTCGAGCTGGAAGTTGAATTTGGTCTAAATAATATCGTGACAGTGTTTGTATGATTTTATTCCCCAGAGATGTCTTCATGGTGTTTACAAATGTGGGACAAGATTGCTTTTTAACTCCTTGCACTTTAAACAAATTGTGTTGTTTTTACTGTTTAATATTTAATTATTGAAGGCAAGAAGCAGGTTTGGTACTTTTGTAAGGCTGACACTATTATACCACCATGGGATGCGAAGGCAGTAAATGGATAAATGACATGCCCTATTTCATAACTTTTCCTTTAGGTCTTACTAGGGTGAGATTCATCAATATAGGAATGATTGGCTAAGACTTTTATCATGGCTAGCATACAAGCAGTACGCAATTTCAGGAGTTATGAATTGCCATTATTTTTCAAGTAGAAAACAGAAGACTTCTTGGGGGTCTGAAGGGACCTTTGTGTATGTCCAACTTCCTGGATCTGCAGCAGCTCATCTAATAACAGATCCCAGAATGCTTTGCGGTGGTTCCTGTGCTTTGCCTGGGCTCATTTCATGTAATTTGAGTCATGATGGATGAGGAGCTTCCTCCTTTGATGGTGAAGGGCTGGTAATTCATTTTGGAATTTACATTTAATCACCTTGGAATTATTTCTATTTCTTCTATAAAAAAATAATAATAATTTAACTTGTGTGACTAAGGTGTTTAGGGAATTTACCTTCACAAGCAGGATTTTGAAGTGATGCTGAACTAAGTATTAGCCTTGGGATGAGGGCATTAGGCCTGATGGACCACAGCCTCACTTATAGTTGCTGGTACACGTGATAAATTGCTGTCTGAAGCTGCTTGAGCCTATTTAGACTGATTTCTCTTCCATAGAAATCTGTGTGTTTCTGAGTTTTTCTTACTTTCCTGCAAATGTTCTTACTTTTATTTTAGTCTTTTTCCTGGAGTCCTAGAAACCCAATCACATGGAATCAGTCAGGGTACCATTTATATTGCCTTCTACATAAATGGCATCTCTTGAGGCACAGCTCCAACTAGAGGTAACTAGAGGTAACCAGAGGTGGTCCAAAGGTGAGGCTCTGGTATAGATATTACCTTGCAAGATGTAGCCAAAAGCATCTCAAACTGAGGCCCAGAAAATGTTCATTTTATTTTATTTATTTAAAAAATATTTTTTATTGATTTTGGAGAGGAAGGAAAAGGGATAGAGATATAGAAACATCAGTGATGAGAGAATCATTGACCAGCTACCTTTTTCATGCCTCAAACTGGGGACTGAGCCCACAACCCAGGCATATGACCTGAACGGGAATCTAACTGTGACCTCCTGGTTCATAGATGGACACTCAACCACCGAGCCACACTGGCTGGGCAGAAAATGTTCAGTTTAACAAGCATTCTAGATCATTCTGATGCAAGTGACCAATGGACAACTCTTCGGGGAATATTATTTTTCCTAGAAAATTCCTTTCAATAAGAGAAGAATAAAAGTCAAAGACAGGATAGAAGTACACTAGTAATTATTTAGTACCAGGTCCATCTCAGGTTCTGAGCTAACCAGGTGTTGTCTGATTAATTTAACTCTGTTCAACTTACAGAAGAAAAACCAGAACCCTACCGATTATGAAATAACTCTTCTATAACCCAGTGATGTCAAAGCTCAAAAATGCCTGTAATAACAGCTAGTCAAGTACCACATCTATAGTTGGTCATGTGGGATACTATCAATCTCTAGAAAATGTACACACAATCATAGAACCCAACTCCAGCTCACTTTGGACTTGTTACAACCCTTTGTTGTCAGAGTGACTAAAGTTTTTGAGTGAATCCACAAGGATATATATATATATATATATATATATATATATATATATATATATATATATATATATAGAATTTCTTGGTTTATAAAAAATATTAGCCACAAGTTCAAATGTATAAAAAATACAATATGGGACAAACAAAAGCCCTCTGTGGGTCAGATCCAGATAATGGGTTGCCAGTCTGCAATCTGGCCCAACCCTTGGTAACCATTGCTGGATTTTAGGAATAAGAAGCCTTTAATTATGGTAGACTAGTAGAAAGGATGCACTATGGTAGACTAGTGGGCAGGGGACTTGGTTTTAGACTTGGTTCTACAATATGTTAGCTATAAAACTTGAAGAGTTTCCCTGCTCTCTCTGAGTATCAGTATTTTATCTGGAAGAACAAATAGAATTAATAATACCTACATCTCAGGATTTCTGCAAGAAGAAAGTGAAATACTATGTGTCAACATTTTCCAAACTTTAGTAATTGACAAACAACCTTCACAATTTTTGCCATGTCCAAGTATCACTTCTATTATTTACCTAATATTTTTCTTTTGACCCATTTTTAAAAATCTAAAATATTTACATTCTCCTCAGTCTAAGCAATCATACCTGTAGAAACATAAGTTCAAACTACGCATTTCCCCCTAATCATATGATAAATTAAAACAATTTCACAGTAGTTTGGCTCTATGCCTTTTTATACTTTTACAATCTTCAATGCTTTCATGGACCAATGCATTTATAAAGTATAACAAAATAAAATAGAAGGTGAGTAGAAATAATAGGTATAGTAGTAACCTTACAGTAAATGTTGAGTATTATTTTCAATGAGGCAAAATAAATTTTATATTTATGAAGTAGGTAGGTATTTATACTAGGAGATCTTGGTTTTATTTTTTTTTTCATTTCCAACTTGGGGCTTGAAATTTCTCTTCCACCTTTAATAAAAAGCAACATAGGGTCTGTAAGATCCTATAACTTAGGGTGTATCTAATATTATGGCTCTCATTCAGTATTGATTTGTACATTAATAAATTTTTCATTTTTTAGCCTCTCATTTCAGTGTTAAGCCAATGAACAGCAATATCTTAAAATGAATTTGGGTATAACATGATTGCTGTCTTTAAGATTCTGAGGCTGAAGTTAGCTGGTGAAAGGAAATAGTTACTACCTTCCAATTTCTAAGTCTGACTCTGGTGGTATTTAACTGTATTGAGCATATATAATGGGCACTGGAGATCCAGCAGAGAACAAAGCAAAGTGTTAGTTCTTATGAAGCTTCAGTCTGATGGGGGAAACAGGTAATTGAATGTAAGGTATTTACTCTATCGAATGGTAATAAATACAATGAAAAAAGACAGCATAGTGGGAAGAGAGTGATAGTAGAGATTGGTTACTCTTTCACTAGTGTTTCTCTGGGAGGGATTCTTATTTTGTTGCTGTTTCAGTAGAACCTGAATAAGGTGAGCAAATCAGCTGTGTTGGTACCTAGGAGAATGGTCCAGCAAAAGAGAGAGGCATAAAGGCCTTGAGGTGGGTGCTTAGAGTGTTTAGAAGATCAAAGAAGCCAGAAGAGCTGGATAAAGAAGACTGAGCACAGAGAAAGCTAAGTAATGGGGTCGGATCCTGCAGTCTGAGTGAAGGGGAAGACTTCGGGGGATCTGAGGAAAGGTGACATGATTGATCTGATTTTGAACCATCTATCTAGTTATTGTGTGGAAAAGATACAAGGGGTAAGAGTAGAAAAGGGAGACCAGTTCAGAGACCATTGGCATGGTCCAGTGAGAGGTGATGGTGGCTTGCACTGAAGTGATAGCATCAGAGGTGGAAGTGAAACATGTGGTCATATTCTGGATACACTTGAAGGTAGAGCAGAGCCCTAACTGGTTTGGCTCAGTGAATAGAGCATTGGCCTGCGGACTGAAAGGTCCCAGGTTCGATTCCGGTCAAGGACATGTACACTGGTTGTGGGCACATCTCCAGGAGGAGGTGTGCAGGAGGTAGCTGATCAATGTTTCTCTCTCATCAATGTTTCTAACTCTCTATCTCTCTCCCTTCCTCTCTGTAAAAAATCAATAAAATATATTTTAAAAAGTAGAGCAGATGGTATTTTCTGATGAAATTAATGCAGGATAAGGGAGAAAGTGGAGTCAAAGATAACACAGGTTTTCGGGAATGGGAAGAGCATCAGGAGTAATAAAGTTTTAACTTACTGTAATTTTCACCTTTGTTGAATCTCTCAGAGCTTTTTGCCATAGGGAATCGGGCTATAGCTTACTTCCCTTGATGGCAAAGGCTACCGTTAAAATTCATGCTTCTTTATTCAAATGAAAATGCTTATGGCCAGCCACTGACTTTTGTTTAGATGGCAAAATCCTCAATTTCAGAGCGCCAAATCAGCAGAGGAGAATGTTTGCTTCTGACCATTGTTCTTTTCCACTTGGTCTTTAGCTGTAATGATGTACAACTTGCGCCCGCAAGGAGGAGCATTTCCCAAAAAGGTTGACTATCAAGTAAAATAATTCAACTCAAATTGAGTTATGTTTCCTTTTCTTGTCACTTTTTATTCCCATAAACCTAATCATTCACTATTTTCTGGCACAATCCCAGACATCAGTCAGGACTGCCTCCCCTTTGTCTTCCTCTAAGTATGATGTACTTTCACACTTTAACCATGACTAACAAGCCATTACTGATATGTTCCCATCAACCGTAAATTAGTTGTTTAACCCCTTTTACAGTTGAGGAAACTGAGGTTTAGGGGCCATAATTGAATTAGCAGAGCTCAAAGCTCTCAGAAATGGTGGTCCTGAGATTGGAAACTGGGGGTGCCAACTCCCAGAGCCAGGTCTTATGTGCTTCACTGTTCTGCTTTTTTTCTATATCACATTAACAACAATCACCCCCCCTCCCACACACACACACTGTACTGCTTCCATTTGCTTTCCAGTAGCTTCCATTAAGATGCTATCTTAAAGAAAATGTAATGTTTTTGGAGTAGGAGACCTGCCCCCACTATTCAGCCTTCCTTGAGTGCCTCAGCATTTTTATGAGTCAGTCTCATTCCCCTGCCCTGCCTAGAATATTATCTTCTTTGTGAAGCCTTCCATGATTACAGATTAGAATTTCTCTCTCCTTCCTTTTTCCTCTCACAGCACTTAACTATTTCTATGATGGTATCTATCAGAGTCTGCCTCTGACAGTACCAGCCCTGTAGTCCTGTAGTTTCTTATGTGTCATGTCTGTTCTATTAGATATGAGCTCCTCGGAATTGGGACCATCTCTTTCCATTCTTCACAGCCCAGCTTGGTACTTGATACATTACATTCCTTAAGTATAAGACAATGATATGGTTTTTAATATGTGTTTCTCAGTGCCTGGCATAAGTCTGGATATAAAGTGAATATTAATAATATCTTGAATGAACAAAGGGAAATAATTGCTATTTTTTATATAACCTTCTTACAAAAAAGCAGGTGGTCAGCTTCTCTGGCCTTCGCAGTCTCATGAATTTCCCTTCATACAGACGTTTATGTTTGTGTCAAAGGAGTTTCTCCAGGATGCACATAAGCTTTGCTGAGGCTCCGCTTCCTCTTTCATGCAGCAAAGGCCAAGTCAGCAGAGAGGCTGCTGCCATCCACCCCCAACCTACTCCAAACCTCATGCAATTTTTATTTGCCTTCTTCTTGCCAACCTAGCATTGAGCTTGCATAGAAATGCAACCCTCTGGCATCTGACGAAGAAAATAACTCCTTGGCCAGAATATTGTTTTGGCAAGGAAATGACCCAAAAGACGCCTGGCCTTCCATGAACTCGTATTTCCTTGGTGGGACACCATTCCATTCCCATACTTGTCAGTCATCAGCCCTGTGCTGTTTGCTCACCTGGCGAGTCTCTGCAATGAGAGGGGGCAAGGTAGAATGACAAGAACACCAGGCTTGAAATCAAGAGATTTGGTCTGGTATTTGCTAACCTTGCAGCACCTCTGATAGTCTCTGCTGCTGCAAAATGGGAATAAAAATAACTTCAATAAATATGTAGGATGTTTCTAGAATCAACTGAGAGCACACAAGAGTATTCTCTAATGACAAAGTCATTTTATTCCTAAAAGAAGCCCATCTTTTGATCTCTCTTTGCAAGATGATCATTAGAGTAAAGTGGACAAGAAAGGCACAGGTGGGAATGTGGAGGACACAATACACACAGAGCACTTAGCACACCCCCAATCATGGCAAATGATCAGTGCAGCGGAAGTAGCTGCTGCCATTACTGACTTGGTGGTTGTAGTCTAGTTTCTTGACTTTTCCCCCTCCCATGCAGATGATATTATTTGTAGAGTTATTAACTATTAGGAATTTTGAGTGCTCTGGATAGATTTTCTCATGTAATGCTCATAACAACCATTTTCTTTTTCTTCCTCCTCCTCTTTTATTTCTCCTCTGTATTTTCCAAGAGGGAATTTATACAAAGAGAGATGACAAGTTACTTGCTTAAAGCAACATAGCTTATAAGTACTGGTGTTGAGTTTTGAACCCAGACAGTCCAACTCCAGAGTTCCTATACCTCATGGCTATGAAGTATCAGCCATTGATGACCTGCAACTCTGCCGAAAGAAAATATAGTAGCATTGTCTAGCTGAAATAAATTGATGGGAATAATCTGACTTTGATCTGTGAGGTAGAGAGGATATGTTTTTATAAATTAAATTTTTATAAATTAAGATAGTGAGGATTAGAGGCTTAAACTGACTTGATCAGGAACTGTGTTATTTTCCAGAACACTACAATTCTTGGGGTTCATCCTGTTCAAAGCTGTCATTTTTTAAAGAGAAGAGTTTTGCAGAAAAATGGCATTGTTTGTTCAGTTTGTACTAGCATCAGGGCTAAAACATGTTATCTTTTTTATCACATTCGTGAACAAATTGGGAAAGGAGCATTTTTTTTCTGGTTACACATTGAATAATATTAAAGATTTACACAATTTTAAAATAACTAGCAGATATTCTAATCCACCTTAACTTCTTAATTGTATGCAAATACAGTGACAGTTTAGTTATTTCTCCTGTGAGAAATTTTAATGCTTTTTAAATTGATTTCATAGAGAGAGGGAGGAATGAATCAGTGTTCTATAGTGTTTGAAAAGTTTTGTCTCTTCTTTTGTCCTTAATCTTCCAACCCAGGCAGACTTTTATCACTCCAATGTCTGCCATTTTCCCCTCATCATAAAATCCTATGAGTAAGGAATACCAAAATCTGAGGGAGAGAGAGATGGAAACATCAGTGAGAGAGAATCATTGATTGGCTGCCTCCTGCACACCCCCTAATGGAGATTGAGTCCACAACCTAGGCATGTGCCCTGACCTAGAATCAAGCCATTGACTTCTTGGTGCATGGGACAATGCCACAACAGCTTGGCTCCTGTGAGCAATTTTAGATTTGAGGATTTACCAAGCTTCTTTATTAACACCTTGAACAAGAAGTAACTTGCAGATAGACCATAGTGTAAGATGCTTGGGGGGAAAATGATTTATAGAGGCCAGCAAGGAAACAGGTACTTTTCTTAAACAAGAGACACTAGAGGGGGTTAGAGTTTCACTGCCCTGACTGGGAATGTTCAGCCACTGTTAATCTGACAGTAAGATGGCAATATTCTATCTGTAACTATATTTTCTAGAATTATTTTTTCCCTAAACAAATCAGTCATCGCCAGAAATTTTTTGTTTTTCACTAAAACTCTAACAGTTCTTTTTTTTTTTTTCCATCTAAAATCTCATGTCTTGCCAATGATAATTTTAAGATCAGGTCCTTTTTTTTTCTTTCCCTCTGTAATGACACCTCTAATAATTATAATACTTAAAAACAGTAGTAATAACTCATAAAAACTCTGTCACGAGACCAAAAAAAAAAAAAAAAAAAAAAAAGACCATGTTTGAGATTCTCTTGAGATTTGGCAGGGATTTTTTGTTGTCGATTTGCGTGCTTCACCAGGAGCTTGCTGTAGCTTGGTGATGGCGAAGAGAGGTGTAAGGCACATGAAATGTGGACACTGCATCTGAAAATGCCACCGTGTCTCTTAGTGGGAGAGAAAATTATATATATTTGGAATTGTGACAACTCTTAGACAAAGGATGCATACTAACCTTTTGGGCTAGAACTTGTTCACAGGCTAGATGAATAAGTGGAGCTGTCCGTGGTTCTGAACAAAACCCAAGAATCTGTGCAAAGCCATCTGGAATATTTAGGTTTTCATAATGGCGGCAATCAGACTTCTTCTATGGGAACTGATTCCTGCCTTTATTAATAGGGAGGAGTTAGTAATCAATGTGTTTAATCACAGCCTGACAATAACTTTGATAAACAAGGACTTAAGGAAGGAAAAACATATAAGAAATGAATCAGGGTTCTATAGTGTTTGAAAAGTTTTGTCTCTTTTTTTGTCCTTAATCTTCCAACCCAGGCAGACTTTTATCTCTCCAATGTCTGCCATTTTTTCCCCATAGTAAAATCCTATAAATAAGGAATACTAAAATCTGTAGGACACAAGGATGTTTACTTCATGGAAATGTAGGAGTGGAATCTATGACAGTGGAGGTGACTATGGTTAGTGCTTATGTTTGGGCCAGAATAGTCACTTGTACATGGTTATTTTAATTCATTTAATACAAGTTCATTGCTAGCATTCTTTTCTTTGAGGTTGAATTAGAAATATTTGAGGCAGAATTTTAAATTATATTGGAGCTAAAGAGCAATAATGCACAATCCCTGATGTCAAATATAAAATAAGGTGTAACAAGTACCCTATTACCTAATATGTATTCACTACAAGATGGAATATACTAATCCCTTTACTTTATATTATAAATTTAATTAAATGTAAGCTAAAGAGAAAGATCATATATTACTAGAGGCCCAGTGCACAAAAATTTGTGCACTTGGGGGTGGTCCCTCAGCCAAGCCTGGCCTGTGCCCTCTTGCAGTCTGGGACCCCTTGGGAGATGTCCATCTGCTGGCTTAGGCCTGCTCCCTGGAGGATTGGGCCTAAGCTGGCAGTCAGATATCCCTCTGGCAGTCAGGGAGCCCTTGGGGGATGTCCACTTGCCAGCAGGGAGCAGGCCTAAGCTTTAGTTGGACATCCTGAGTGCTGCTGAGGAGGTGGGAGAGCCTGGGTAAGGGGTTGATGGCTATTTGTGGGTATACCACAGACCCTTCAGGGTGGGGGTCCCTGCTGGGGTGCCTGGCCAGCTTGGGTGAAGGGTTGATGGCTGTTTGCAGCCTGGCCATAGCCTCTTCAAGATGGGTGTCTCCACTGGGGTGCCTGGCTAGCCTGGGTGAGGGGCTGATAGCTGTTTGTGGATAGGCCACAGCCCCTTCAGGGTGGGGGTCCCTACTGGGGTGCCTGGCCAGACTGCGTGAGAGGTTGATGGCTGTTTGCAGGCTGGCCACAGCCCCTTAAGGGTGGAGGTCCCTGCTGGGGTGCCTGGCCAGCCTGGGTGAGGGGCTGATGGCTATTTTCAGGCTGGCCAAGGTCCCCAGTGATTCAAGATCCCAGCAGGCTGGCTGCAAGCAGGTATCTGGGGTTTATTTATCTTCTATAATTGAAACTTTATTGCCTTTAGTGGAGGCCACAGCTGGCCTATACAGGCAGGAAGCTTGGCTTCCTCTATCTCTGGAGCAACCAAGCCTCCTGTTTGCTCCAGCTCTGTGGCTGCCAGCCGCCATCTTGGCTGAGTTAATTTGCATATAGTCACTCTGATTGGCTGGTGGACATGGCTTAGGTGTAGTGGGGTGACACCAGTTTTCATGTTTCTCTTTTATTAGATTAGATGGTAGAAAAAAAATTAGATGTGGAAGGTATCATCTGAGAGGTCTTTGATAAAAAAAGGAAACTATATTTAAATAGTCAATATGAATCATAGCCAAACATCATTTTATCTGTCTAGTAATTTTCTATTTTAATTGTAAGAGAGAAAAAGATTTAATATGACAGACTATGGTATGAAGTATTCAGCGATTAAACCAAGAAAAGCAAACTGGTGTCTTAAAAGTTTTACAACGACTACAGGTGTTTTGCCTGAGTATAGGTTTTCAAAGGCAATGTAACTAGCTAGTGTTTTGCTTGGTTAAAGGACAAGATTCTTAGTACACATTTTTGTATATCCAGGAAGCATTATGATAAGTTTATTAACCTGCAGGCCTTTGAATTTGTGACCTCTGGCCTAAATGGTAATGAGTTTACCAGATTTATTTCTTTTGGAGACCAGGCTAATGGGAGCAGAATGACAAATTAAATGCTTTGTGGAAAATAGTAAGGGGACATTAAAAGAAAGCAAATGGTTATAGAAATATTATGAGATTCTTTCTATAGAATTTATTAGCTCCTCTTTTACTATATAGACTAGGGGCCTGGTGCACAAAAATTTGTGCACTCAGCGGGGGTGTGGGGGGGTCCCTTATCCCGGCCTGTGCTCTCTCTCAGTTTGGGACCCTGGAATCCATTGGGGCACACAGCACACACAGAGGGCACACCTCCATGTGTGCTGTGTGCCCCAAATGCACCGATTTCCAGGCCTCAGCCTCGAGGGCAGAGCTGGCTTGGATCCTCCGCCCCGAGGCTGCCCAGCCACCTGGAATCCATTGCAGGGGCACGGATCTACTTCCAGGCTGCAGGGAAGCCTGGGGGCCTGGGCTGGCTTGCTCCCCCAGCCCCTGGCTGCCCTGCTGCCATCGCTGACTGGCCCTGCTCCTCCCACCAGCGGCCACAGGCCAGCTGGCTCCTCCCCTCCCCGGTTGCGCCTTGGTCCAGGTTGTTCCTCCCCTTCTGGCTCCCCCAAGGCAGAGGTCTTCCATCTGCCTTGCGGGACCCCAGTGCTACACACCACTTCTCCCGGGGCTGAGACCTCCGCCATCTTGGCTGGGCTAATTTGCATATAGCCGCTCTGATTGGCTGGTGGGCGTGGCTTACCCCATCCCAGAGAAACTATGCTTTTATTAGTTAAGATAGGAAGCTGATGCCCAGGGTTGTAATTAGAAGCACATAATGAGCCCATGGCTAAACTCGGAGCTTCTGGTTAATAGAGCTACTACCTGTTTTTTTTCTTGTACCCTGTTAGAAGCTGAGTTCAAAGATGAATTCTGCCTAAATTTAAATATTTACTTCAAACTAATCCTGACAGGATTATCCAACAGGGGAATCTCACAATCAGGCACAGAATTGATATTTATGTTGAGGATGATGGTGATAACTTGAACCAAGCAAACCACAGAAAAAAAGGATTTGAATCAGTGATATTAAATGACATTAATAACTTTACTGTTCTGATTGCTTAGTTGAGAGAGTCCCTAGGAAGTCCATTTCAATGATCTATTCTGATGTTACCTCATGTTGAAGTGTATAAAACAGAAATATATTTGTGTTTATTAATGTGTACTGAGAGAGAAAAGTTTCCTCACTACTTCCTTGTCATTTGTGCTCTGTCCTCTGACTAGCAATGTCTTTTTATTGTGTGTCCTTTTTGCAGCTGGGATTTCTAATGCTTTAGAGCATTTGGATATAGGGGGAAAAGTTGACATTAGCGATGATTCATTGAATAAATTGACACAAACTTATTGTGACTGCTGGTCAATGGGCTGACATCAATTCTCCCAAACAAAACTACTTTTTCAAAATACAAATCAGTGAAGAAAAATCCCCCGTTTTCTTTCCCTTGAAGAAATCATCCCCAGACCTTCTGACACAGAGTGCTGAATATTTCTGAAAGTGATTATTCCTCTAGGAAAATCTGCCTCTGATAGATTCATGACCTGTGAATAGCAAAACACCAATGAAGGATGTCTGATTTTCTAGTTCCAAACAAGACATGGTCCCTTCATGCGTCTGTAACATTCTCAGAGTAGATGGAGGCATGCACAGTTTGAGTTTAATGGCACTTGAGCATGTTTGTAGAATATTCTATGATGATGGTTCTCAAGCTTTAGAATGTGTCAGAATAATCAAGGGAGTTTCTTAAATGCATATGACTGGCCATCACCCCCCAGCATTTCTGATTTAGTAAGTCCGGGCAGGGTGGTAGACTTTGCATTTCTAACAAATTCCCAGGTGGTGCTAATGTTGCTGACCCAACAACCAGTTTGAGAAAATGCTTTATACTATACTTTAAACATTCCTGTGCACTTAGCATCAGGTTCGTTGTTCAAATAAGCTTTGCAAAGTAGGAAAGGATAGTGTAATTTGTGTGTTAGGCATGGTAAAAGAAGATGCTGAAATTAATTGGCCAAGGTTCATAGATGATGAAGTGAATACTGAAAGCCATCTTCTAACCCTTAGAGTTGGCTTTTAATGATGTAAGTAAGGATGAAAAGGATCCATGTGATCAGGCCAAGATATAGGATATAAGATGATCTTTACTGTCAGGGAGAGGGAATACAAATTAAGGTCAAACTCTTTTTTCCTGACATTCAAGGTTTTTAAGATCTATTACCAGTCTAACTTTTTCCCTCCATCTATCTCTAAATCGTCTCTATTTCAATTTCCAAACAAACCGGCATTTTTCAATTGAGGCAGGTAATTTTCTGCCTCAAACAGAGAAAAGTCCAGATTTCCCCTCCATCTTCTCTCATTCACATTATGTTTCTCAGTGTTCAGTTAATATGCCACATTTCCCATAGAACTTCCTGTGTTTTCTTCCCATTCTTTCCCCCGCCAGAAGTAATTACTTCTTCCTCTTCACATAGTAAGTGCTACATAAATTATTCATCAAATACATGAATAAAAGCCCAGCATTGTGGAGTGAAGAATGTGTGGGGTTTTGTTTTGAGGGAAGTAAGTAAATCAGATAAAGTGGGAGAAGCTAGTGGCAAATTTCTGTATTTGACATCCCTTTATTTTTCTTTTATTTTACATTTTGTGTTTTAGTTTAAAATTTTAATTGCGGTAAAATTAACTTTTTGTATGGATATAGTTCTTTGACTCTATGTATAGACTCACGTACTGCCAAATTCAGGATTTAGAACAGTCCTATTACCCCATAATACTCCCTCATGTTATTCCTTTGTATTCATACCCTTCTCACACTCCTCATCCCTGGCAACCACTGATCTGTTTGTTCTCTGTCACTATAGTTTGTCTGTATGAGAATGACATACAAATGGAATCACATAGAATGTAAGTTTGAACTCTGTCACTTGGCATAATGCATTTGAGATTCATCACCAAGTTGTTAAGTATATCAACAGGCTTTTTTTGTTACAGTTTGTTTTGTCTTAGAGTTTGTTTGTTTATTAGGTTGAGTAGTATTCCCTTCTGTGGATGAGCCACAGATCATGATATTCAGTTATGAAAGGTATATTTGGGTTGTTTTTATTCTATGTCTGCATGATTGTGAACAGAGATGCTATAAACATTTGTGTACAGATTTTTTTTTATGTGAAAGTCAGATTTCATTTCTTTACGGTGAATATCCAGAACTGGTGTTTCTGGGGCACATGCTAAGTATATAGTTAACTTAATAAGAACCTGCAACATTGATTTCCAGGGTAGTTGTATCATTTTGCATTCCTGCCAGCAATATCTGAGAGTTGCAGTTGTTATACCTCCTCATCAGCAGAAAATATGATATCCATAGTTTTGAACAGTGTAGACCAAGCATGTCAAATTCGAGCCGTGAGTTTGACAGGTATGGTGTAGACCCTGAGTGTTGTAGAGTTCACAGTGGGAGGTGGTCAATATCGTGTTTATTTTTGATATTAGGATAATGCAGATCTTATACAACAAATGGAGAATTGTTCCCTTATCTTCAGATATTTTCTGGAAACATTTTGTAGAATTGATGTTATCTAGTCTTTTAATATTTGGTAGAATTTATCAGAGAAAACCTTTGGGCCTGGGGATTTATTTTTATGAAAACTCTAAGCAATGAATTCAATTTATTTAATATTTCTAGAAATTATCAGGCTACCTATTCAATTTATGTGGTAACTTGTGTTTTTTGAGGAATTAGTAAATTTTATTTAATTGTTAAATTTATATAGATAGTAATGTAACATTCCTTATTTTAATGTCTATAGAATCTATGCTGGATTCCCACCTTTTATTTCTGCTAATTGATCTATCTCTCTGGATATTTATGTCAGAGGTTTATCAATTATAAAGATTTTTTTTCAAAGAACTAGCTTTTGGTATCATCAGTTTTCTCTATTAAGTTTATATATTAGTGACTTCTCTATTTGATCCATAGATTACTTAGAATTGTGCTGTAAATTCAGAAGTGAAAGTGAAGTTAGGAGAAGAATTATGAGTGGGAAAAGAGGAATTAAAGGATGTTTCAATAAGAGGATATAATATGAGCTGAGGAATGGAGAAAGAGAGAGAGAGAGAGAGAGAGAGAGAGAGAGAGAGAGAGAGAGAGAGAATTACATAGAGATTTGAATTTTTGAAGCTTAAAAGAGAAGCCAAGAGTGAGTTTTTCTACGTAGGTGCGGTGCTCAAGTGAGAGATGGGCTTGGAAAAGTAGATCAATAGATATCCAGGGAAGCAAGGCCTCAATGCATTCAGGTTTTCATTTTATGCAAATACCTTTGGGGACCATGTAGGAAAATGGTTAGAAGATAATACCAGAGGCCATGATATCATCAGGAGGCTGTTCCAATGAGGAGTCATATCTATAAATAAGGCAGCAGTGGAAGGCACTGAGGATTCAGGGGTCAGATTCAAGAGTATTTAGAGAAGCCAAGATCAGTAAGATCCATAAGGATTGATTAGCTGAATGGTTATATTATATATGAAGGTGAGAGAAAGATGATAATTCAGGGATGACTCTCAGACTTACAGCCCTGACAAACTATTTCAGGCAGCTATGGGAGATCTCAATGATGCAGTTGAATATTTGTAATTAAAGGGTTAAATAGGAACAAGAGAGATCAGCTTCTGGAGAGAATATCACAGTGTGTTATTTTCCAAGACTGCAGGAATGAAGGTGAGGATTGGTATAGATATAGGTAAGTTAATGGTGGGCTTAAAGTGGAATCGTTTCTATCACTGAGGGAGGGAGTGCAGTTCCCAGAAGTCATGGGGACTGATTCTATATACCTAACACATTTCATTCTAAGAAAACTGTACTTAGTCATAAACCATAATACTGACAAAACAGATATAAAAGATGAGTACCATTTTTTCCTCTTCTTTTTATGTTTTGGAGACATAAATTCATTTTGGCTTTCAGGGAAAGCATGAGAGTTAACAGTGGTTCCCTGGAGTCATTCTAGTGGATGTGTGGGCTTTAGAGTTGTTGGGTCTGGATTTAAATCCCAGCTCCTGCACTAACTACCTGAATCTCAATTTAGGTATTAAACTCACATGCTTTTAAATTTAAATGTGGATACTTTCACATAAAATAAATCCCTAGGATTATTGTCAAGATTCAAACTAAATTTTGTAGATGTTATTAGTTCCCTTTATAAATGAAGAAACCAAGATGCTATAGAATCATGCCCTGGAATATCAAGTAGAATTTTTTACACTTAGAAAATATTAGTGTCATATGTTTCTCTGGATACTCTTTGTAAGGGTAAACAAAATCTAGAGTTGACTTATAGGTACCATTAAAAACATTTATCTATGCCTGACTGGTGTGGCTCAATGGTTGAGCATCGATCTATGAACCAGGAAGTCCTGGTTCAATTCCTGGTCAGGACACATCCCTGGGTTGCTGGCTTGGTCCTCAGTAGGGGGCGTGCAAGAGGAAGCCAATCAATGATTCTCATCTTCAATGCTTCTATCTCTCCCTCGTCCTTCCTCTCTGAAATAAATAAAAGTGTATTTTAAAACAAACAAAAACATTGATCTATCTAAACTCTCAAGCCAAGTCAAGAAAATTGAATGGAGTGAGGTTGGCATATTATCTGCTTTATAGGAATTTTTATCTGGATATATGCCTCATTCTCCTCTGATTTGAGAGGCTTGTACTTTTGCCAATGTGTGTGCTTAACAGCAAGAAGCCAGGGGCAGCCCCATGACTCTAGCCAGGGCCACTATTAAATTCAGTGGCTCTGAGCTGACTCACATCCATCTTCTTTCTTTGTCTGGGTGGGATCTCAGTAGAGGCAGTGGCTCCGAGTCTGTGGCCTCATCTGGTATAAAACTGCTCTCTAATGAAAGGACTAGAGCCAAAGACCTCATCTCCTTTCCCCAGAGTCTTTACAGATGGAAGTTAGGATTTCTATTTCATGCAGCTAAAATCAAAACTATAGTGTACATCTCCACTCAATAAAGCAAATTTGCTGACCTTGTTACAGTGGCTGTGTTTTTCAACATGGTTGTGTCTCCTTTGTGATTATGCTTATCTTACTGCAAGGCCAGACACTTGCATGCCTGCTAAGGACACAGCACGAAGTTCAGGGCTGGTGAGCAGTGCCACGAGAGGAAAGGAATCTGCAGAGAGGCTGGGGGAGACTGGTGGTTGCCAGTATATGGTTTTAGGGACTACTGTTCACTATGTTGGACATCCAGAAATCCATCCATAGCTCCACCTTCTGACTTTATAAATGAATAATGTGAGGCCCAGCAGATTGATAACTTGCCTAATTTTATACAGCCACTGATAGAGGTAGTACTGAAATCAAGAATTCACCCAAGAGTCTTTTTACAGCCTCAGCTTGTTAGTTTTCATTTATTCATCTCTAATTACCACTTATTTTATTATAAACTAGAGGGCCAGTGCACTGGGGAGGAGCTGCTCCTGCTCATCCCAGTCAGCTGAGTGGTGCTCCTGCTGTGGGAGAGCACTGACCACCAGGGGGCAGCTCCTGCATTGAGCGTTTGCCCCCTGGTGGTCAGTGCACATCATAGCAACTGGTAGCTTAGGCTTTTATATATATAGATCCTTTAAAGCAGCAGTCACCAACTATTGGTCTGTGAGGTCTGAAAGGTTGGTGACAGTTGCTTTAGATCAGGGTTTCTCCAAGTATGAGCCCTGGGAAATCTCCATTAGAACCTCCTGTATACCTATTGGGATGCAGATTCCTGGACCCTATTCCAGGACTATCATCCCCAGGTCTCTGGAAATGGAGAAATTTACATTTTCAACATTCACTTGAGGTGATTCCCATGGGATATAGGTTTTTATTTTAAATTAACTAGACTTGCTCAAGAGTTGCAAAGTTAGTACAGAGTGTTCCCATGCACCCTTCATCCAGCTTCTTTTAATGTTATCATCTTTCCTAATCATATACTTCAACTATCAAAACCAAGAAATTAACATTGGAAAATTACTCTCAACTAACTATAGACTTTATTCAGATTTTACCAGTTTCTCACTCATTTTTTTGTTATTGCTCTGTGATCCAACTTAGGGCCCCATATCACTTGCAGTTGTTACATATGCCAAGTTTTACTTCTCCAGATCATAATCCTATGTTTCACACTACAGTGGACAAACCCTGGCTCTGAAGGCAGTCAGAGGATTAATTCAAATACTGGTATAAGTCTACTTCAATTCAGACTAAAATGATAGTACTGTTTCATAATGCTACAAAGACTCAATTAGAATTAGCGGAGACATAAAAGATCATTCAACCTTGAATCCTCATTTTACTGATGGAGATACTGCATCCCAAGGAAGAAGTGGAAGTGAGTTTGCAGGAAGATTGGAACTCAGTCCCTATCACTTGGTATCAAGTTTCCTGGCTTCAAAGACCTGTCTTTCTTTATATATCTTTTCTTTATTTTCAAAATAAGGATCATGAACAGATCTTTTAGAATGTTATCCATGATCTCATATGGTTCTCCCAGTTATCCATGAGAGGAGCATGGAAAGTCTAGTTTCTCCCAATCTGGGGATCAGAAAATAGGATCAGAGAAGGTATCTGGGGTCCCCAAGGTCCTATGGCAAGCATATACTTGAGACACATCCACACCCCTACACTTTGACTTTTGAGTTGGTGCTATTCTTTGCTTCATCACATGCCTCTGGTCCCAAATTTGTGTCATCTATGCTGATATGGATTTTTTTTTTTGTATTCAAATAGAACAGTTGGAGGAATGGTATTTATTCACAAATTCGCATAGGGCACTGAAATGGGGGAAACTTTGTGAACCTGGCATATTTAGCAATTATAAATGGGAGATGTGATCATGGGAAGGGAACTGACATGAATCAGTGTCAATTTCTGCACTTGGCAGAAAGGACCAGATAATTCCAAGTTTTTTGTTTTTTAATTAGGCACCTTGGTACTTGTCTGTCTTGAGAATGAAATGAATGACTCCTACTGAATTTTGTCACTACTCACAGCTTGGCATGCTTCTGAAAAAAAAAAATGTTCACGGGAGAATAAGTATAATTTAAGATCCCGTCACTCACAGAGCTACCAGCAAAGTTGTACACAAGAAAGACCAAATTCTATTTCTGTTTTCACCTCTAAAACTGGTTTTGTGCCCATAAGCAAATAGCTGTTTGTTATGCTATGCCTCAGTCACCCCAAATGTAAATGAGAGGGTTCGGGTTGGTGATTTCTTGGGCACAGCCATAGCTAGGATCTGTATGGGAGGGTGGCCTTCGGAAGGAGCTGGTACGTTGAGCACTCTCTATACTGTTGACTGATGGGGGTGTATTCACATGAACAAGTGCCAACATTTTGCTATATTTTCTGTGATTCTCAAGGTCTTGCTTAACACTTTCTCCTCTAATATCTTTTCATCAGGGTATTGGCAAAGGCTATTTCCATGCATGTCTTTATTTTTATTTCTTTAAAGGCATAACTGGGTAAAGTTTCCCTTGCTTCCCATCCAGCCATGCCTCTGCTCTAGGGTCCTGCCCTGAATTCCTGTGCATCTTAAGTTTCTAGCACTGAAGGCTCTCTCAGCAACAGAACCAAGTGGCTTTGCCTTCTGCAAGGCTTCAGATAACCAATATGTGTGGGCGTGGGAAGTTTCCTGGGAGGTGACAGCCATATAAAATGCATCTCTAGAGGCCTAAGTGTGGGAAGTAACATTGGCAAATTGTGAAATGTGGCTTTTGTGTCCAACATCTAATTTTATATTCCTACATCCCTGCCCCCAAATAACAAACACAAATATAAGGGGTTGCCCTGCCAATAGGATTTACCTTCCAACAGGGAAGTTAGAAGACCCATCAGCTCAGAATGATTAATCTTTCAAGGTAAAATTTCTGAAGGGTATCCGGGGTTGTGAAAGATATTGTTAGTTGGCCTCAACAACCCCCAAATCCAATCATATGGGAATTTATTTTTCATTATATACTTAAGGTTAGCCCCAGGAGTTGTCTTGGTAAGTTTACTCACACCTGATATACATGCCAAACAAAAACTGTCCGTTGCTCTCCTCCTATATTAGCCCCCATTGTCTTCTATAGTAACTTGCATATTTCCAGTCCAGGACCATAGTTACAGAATAGTGACAACAGCGAATTCTCTATTGTAGTGGTTCTCAACTTTCCTAATGCCGTGACCCTTTAATACAGTTCTTAATGTTGTGGTGACCCCCAACCATAAAATTATTTTTGTTGCTACTTCATAACTGTAATTTTGCTACTGTTTTGAATCATAATGTAAATATCTGATATGCAGGATGTATTTAGGCGACCCCTGTGAAAGGGTCATTCAACCCCCAAAGGGCTCGTGACCCACAGGTTGAGAACCGCTGCTCTATTGGAAAGTTTTAGGTGGGCTAGAAACCTGTCTGGATATTGGCACACTGTTTTGACTCATATACTCATGAGGTATCTGGAGTAGAAAGTCACCTTGCTAAGGATGAGACAATCAGAGATATTGTTTCTTCTGACCTTTCTTTAAATTGATGAGGACATCAAGTTTCAAGATGGGGAGTTAATTTCCCAGGGAAATAACTTAAGATAATAGAAGGTTTAGGCTTGAAAATCAAATCTCAGGTATGGAGGAAAACAAAGTCTTCTTTATAAAATAATTAACTTTGTAGCTTCAATAGGAGATAATATGCTTTTAAGATGAGTAGCGTTTTCCAGGTAGCATTGCAACTGTATTGATTTTTTTCTTTTTAATTAAATTTATTGGGGTGACATTGGTTAATAGGATCATATAAGTTTCAAGTATACTTTTCTATGATACAAGATCTGTATATTGCACTATACTAATATGTCTACTACCCAAAGTCAAATCATCTTCTGTATTGATTTTACAGAATATGCTATGCAATTCTCCAAGGTGTATGAGAGGTTTCATTTGTTTGTTTTGAAGTTCTTAGCCAAGAGTATTTTATAGGTATTATGATGGGAAGTGTGGTTTATATTTAGCCTAACAAATATTTTGTGAGTCAGGAAGAAGCAAAAGGCAATAGAGGATAATTCTGTTCTCAGATTATAGGATTTCAAGGTTATGTAAAAGGAAAAGTTGGTGGAACTAGTAGATCAATGAAGACTAATGAAGCAGTCAAGTCTCATCTTAGAAGAGTTAGGCTCTCAAGTCAGTATGTGGAGCAAAAATCAAGTTTAGTTAAAACTATCCTTGAAAATATCCTAGGTAGGTGGCATAATACCGCAAAATTCCAACAGGACTATTTTTTCCCCCTCTGGTTACAGAACAGATTTCTATTTTTTTTAAATGAATAAAAAGTATTCTCAGGGTTGTATTATATGAAAAAAAAAAGTACAGTGTATCTTTAAATGTAAATCACATAAATCCTTATAGGATGCTCAGTCAGTGAGATGCAGGTGAGAAGGTGACTTGTTAACTCACTTTGTCTTCCATCTCACACTCTCCTGGGCACTCTGCTCACTGGGGGAATAGTGTGTGGAATCATGCTCTCCTGATCTCACACCCTCTCTCACCTTCTCCTCTCATCCTCTTCTCCACCTCCACAGAAGGGGTCTAACAAAATTTGCCTAGATGAACATAAGATATAGAAGAACTTAAAACCTAAGTTTCTGATTATGGCTAGGCTGACATTTCGCAACACCCCCACTCCTTCTCTCGTCTCTCCTCTCTTTCTGTTCCTTTAATTTGTGCCAATATGTACCAATCTTCCTGCAACAGGCCTCTAGTTGAGCTACAAAAAAATATCAACTTCCTGACAGCAAGATGGCGGCATAAGGTAAACACCATAAATGCAGCCGTGAACAACTATTTCAGAAAAACCACGAAAAGAACACATGGACACCACTCGCACCCACAGGAAGGCTGGCTGAGTGAAAATCCTACAACTAGAAAAGAGTCTGAGACTCAGAGGAGCGGCGGAAGCATAGTACAGAGGTACGGAGGCGCGCGCATGGGGCTCAAGGAGAGGGCTGGCGCCAGAGGATTCGGTTCTTTTCCAAAACGGAGAGAGCCACAAGTTCCCAGTGGCTCTGAACTCCAGTTCCAGGCGAGTTTCTGAGGACCCAGACACCCGGAGAAGGGGGACTGACTGGCACCGGGAGGAAATTTAAAGCGGGTTTCTTTCAGCGTTGCTTGCAGCAATTACCCTGGGACACAGATACCTGGTGTCTCTCAGTGCAGGGCTGAGAAGTGCCATAGCTATTTGCTCCGCCCTGCCCTGCAAACTCCCCGAGGCCCTGCCCCTCCCAAGCTGCGTCAGAGGCTTTTGCATATAAAAGACTGAGTAGCCTAAGGCAAAGGCTTAATCAACACCTCCTTAAAGATACAGGAGCCAGCCTCACTCAGTGGCCAGAGTGGGACTAACCTAAACAAAACAGATCCACAAGGAACACACTCGGGGCAGATGCAGTGAGTATAAAAGCCCCACTGAAACAACTCTTTCCCCATAAGGGTGTCTCCAGCACAGAAGTTCTCCCACTGTAGACACAGCTGACTCTCATAACCAAGTGGCTTAGAGTTTAATTCCTCGCAGTGATCGCCTAACTCAGAAAGGGAAGCAGCCATAATGTGGAGACAAAGAAACAGATCACAAATGACAGACATGGAGGAAAGAAAACAACAGGATATAGAGTTCAAAACCACGGTTATTAGGTTTTTCAAGAAATTTCTAGAGACTGCCGATAAATTTAGTGAGACCGCCGATAAATTTAGTGAGATCCTCAATGAATCTAATGAGACCCTCAAGGATATGATAAGGGACCAACTAGAAATTAAGCATACACTGACTGAAATAAAGAATATTATACAGACATCCAACAGCAGACGAGAGGATCGCAAGAAGCAAGTCAAAGATATGAAATATGAAGAAGCAAAACCCACCCAGCGGGAAAAGCAAAAAGAAAAAAGAAAAGAAGAAAAAAGAAAAAGGATCAAAAAGTATGAAGATAATGTAAGAAGTCTCTGGGACAACTTCAAGCGCACCAACATCAGAATTATAGGGGTGCCAGAAGAAGAGAAAGAGCGAGATATTGAAAACCTATTTGAAGAAATAATGACAGAAAACTTCCCTCACCTGGTGAAAGAAATAGACTTCCAAGTCCAGGAAGCGCAGAGAACTCCAAACAAAAGGAACCAAAGGAGGACCACACCAAGACATATCATAATTAAAATGCCAAGAGCAAAAGACAAGGAGAGAATCTTAAAAGCTGCAAGAGAAAAGCAG
>PVJC01007408.1:0-25568 GCA_004026665.1 Murina feae
CTCTCTCTCTCTCTCTCTCTCTCTCTCTCTTCATCCCTCCCTCCTTCCTCCCTTCCACTCTTTCTGTAAAGCAATGGAAAAAATATCCTCTGGTAAGGATTAAAAAAAATAAAGCAAATAATAATAAAAATATCCATCAAATGTAGTAAAAAAATTTTCCATTTGCCTTATAGCTTATATGTGTCACAAAACATTTTTCTCAAGAAGCTAGATACATTATGTTACTCATTCTAAGGTCAAAAGTTGAAATATAATGTTCATATTCCTATCATAAGTATAAAAGTTAGATAAAAGCTGTATTCAGTGAAACACATCTGAGTGAGCCGACTCTCAGGTTATAAGGCTGAGAGCTGCCATATGTCAGATAGGACCTCAGCCCAGGCACACACAGATCTCTCTCTGCATTGAAGGAACCCATGTCCCGTTTCCTGGAAACACGTCACTCAGGCTCATGTCCAGGGGAAAGTATCATATTGCTTCCCTTTTAAAGTATCCGTTCATATAAACTGGCAAGCAAAATAAATTCTGACTGGTCCATTAATAGCAGGCAATGATCAAACAGCATTCAGAAAGCATTTGTCAAGGTGGAAAGTCCAAAGGTGCTTTAAACTTGTGAGTAGTATTTTCCTATAAAAATACTTTAGGAAGTTGATAACTGCACCTACCTATGTCACACTCTCTGGATGTTTTGATATTCAGAGAACACATTTTTTTTTAGCTCACCATCACACAGCAAAACATGTTTATATTATTTAAGTCCTCAATTGTGTTATATATTGAAATTGCAAGAATAGAAAACAAAAATCATACTGCAATGCAAAGGCTAATGTTTGACAGAAAACTCTTCTGGCTGCCAGGTCTGACTTGACAAGTTAAAAGGCAAAATGATACGGATTAACCGCCTTTACACCCTAGCAGGTGTCTAGTCATCAATAATATTCACTGAAGGCCATTGTGTGCAGAGCACTGCTCTTCTTTTCCTAATTTTCTACTTGGCTCTCTGCAGAGAAAAGGAAGGTAAGCCACAATTTCTGACACCGCTAAGAACTCTGCACGCACACAAGAAGTTTCCCTTGCAGTGTGCAAGTATGATTTCATCAATATTCTCTCCAAAGTTATCCATTGGATTTCTCATTGAATTTGTTTTACTAAAAATTGATATTTGTAGAATTCCAGGCATAATGTAAGATTCCAAATGACTACACTGGGATAAAAAAAATCTGTATTTTTAATGAACAACAACAAAAAAAGATGTAGACAGGAACTCTCCAACAGAAGAAACAAACAGATTTTATAGGAATTTGTTTTTAGGATAACGCTTACTGATTAGAAGATATAATCTCCAAAATATTTGGTACAGAATAAGAAAGTGATGAAAGACATTTTACTATCCATTGTAGTGACCTATAGTTATAGCACAAAAATGACACACAGAAAAGTAAAGTATCAATGCTTTAATATTCAAACAGAATATATGCGCATGTAACTACTTCATTTCAAAAGGAGTACCATAAAAAGACACTTTAATGAAGTGACATTTCAAAAAGTTGTATGCTTTGAAATTTGTATCTATATTTTAGTATAACATATTACCATTTCATGTTTTAGTGTTTGGCATACTTTTTGTGCTTAATAATTCAACTATTTTATTTTATTAGAGAAAAGTAATTTTGTATTGTCTATTAAGAAATGAGTTTCATATTTTAGACTAGTATTGGTTTTTAACCCCTGCTCAACTTCTGAAGAATTCTTTAAAAGAACAAAAATAATATTCTTCACACATATAACCAAGATAACCACAGAATCTTCAGTATAAGCCCCATCTCTTTGCCTTTTCTTATAATATTCAATCAATTAAAAATCTTGTGGGTGTTTTATGGTTACATCCAGAATCATAAATAAATATTTCATTTAGTAAAAAAAAAAATAGTTGACCAATGTGCATACTCCATAACCTTGAAAAAGATGAATTCTGAAAAATGTTATTTTCTCACTAAGAAAATGTACTTAGCGAAATATCAGAGGGACAAACAAATCCATAGGTTTTTTATTCGACTAAAAGTCAATGAGAGAGGGGAGATATTAGTCTTATTACCCAAATGTGTGCATAGTATGTCAGCTGCAAAGCTGCAGGATGTCCATTTAAAATTTTAATTAGATTATTTAAATGATCCAGTTTAGACCTTGTGGATTTTCTGTAAACTTTGCTTGAAACAGGAGTTAAATGAGACAATGTGAGCAGGGTTTTCTTCCTGGTTTAAAACAATGCCTCCCACTAAAACATAATTGTACTTCAAACTGAAAAGTGAGGGAATGTGATCGCTCCCTAGACCTTGGCAACAGCTCCCACCTGGGTAGCATGGTTGTTGGCTATGTTGTTGGTAATTGATTTCATTTAGATTCTGAAATCCAACTATAGAAAAGTAGATGATTCTTTCCAGGAATATACTTAATACTTTTAACAAAGAAAAAGACGCCTCACAATACATTCTCATTTACTTGGAAGAAAGAAAGGGAGACAGGGGGGAAGAAAGGGCGGGCAAAACAGGTAAGCAGAAGCTCTCAATACTCAGATGAAGTGCTCTTCAAGTTTTTCTCTAGCTGTAGAGTATCCAAAATGCAATTGTTTAAGCTTTAGAGAATATTGCTATTAAAGCATTTCACTGCTGCCTTGCCAGTGTGGCTCATTGGTTGAGCGTTGACCTATGAATCAGGAGGTCAAAGTTCAATTCGTGGTCACGGCACATGCCAGGGTTGCAGGCTCAATCCCCAGTGGGAGGTGTACAGGAGGCAGCCTATCAGTAATTCTCTCTCATCATGGATGTTTGTATCTCTCTCCCTCTCCCTTCCTCTCTGAAATCAATAAAAATATATTTAAAAAAAAACATTTTATTGCCACATTTCTCTCAGTACTTATTTGTATATTTATTAACAGCACTATACTATATTAGTTTCTTTTTTCTGCCTTCTGTATCCCTCCTTTCTCTAGTGCTTCTGCCCAAACAAGCTTGAATTTTGAAATAAAAGAATATTATATCCTTTGTAAATTTTCTTTGATTATTTTCAGGGTTCTCCAGTCTTTCTTATTAACTAACCTTTTCTTTTAATTCCTGTAATACCCTATTAAAATATTTTAGCAGAAATAATGAGCAATGTGCATGCAAAATTCTGAGGACTGAATGCAAATTTTGAATTGAACATTTTTTCTCTCACCATGTTTCTACAGTTTATTAAGTGTCCATAATTTTATGGAGATGATGCCAGGTATGTGACTATGTTAACTAATTCACCCTCACATTACTCAGTGAGATGGGTTAAATACCTGAGGCTCAGAAAGATAAAATCATGGGCTCAAAGCTACAAAGCCCATCAAGACCGGAGGCCAAGCCGCACAATTCCAAAGACAGCACTTACCACCCTCTGCACCTGTGACCTGTGGTTATGTTTCTCCAACTGCAGATAATAGTACAACATAAAGTTGATGAGGATGATGATGACGATACTTGGAATCCCCAAAATGAATAAAATTGAACTGAGCCTGGAAGGCAGTGTCACTAGGTTCCTTTCCAAAATGTGACTAAAAGGATTTGAGAACATGCATGTGTGCAAAAACTCATCTGTTTATGTGTTGCTGCTCATAACACATTAATTTGGAACCCATGTATAGGGTGAGTAAGATGATCATAACCCTGCATTGCATTTCCTAATTCTGTTCTTTCCGGGGCAATTGTAAAGCCCACCAGCTTAGCAATGGGTACTCCCTGCAGCTGCCGCTGACTCCTGGCAGACTCGGAAAGCAACTGTGTTGGCAGCTTAACCAGGCATCTGGGGCTGTCGGTGAATTAGTCTGAGTGCTGACCTTCTAGACAGCCTTTACACACTCTGCATTTGCCTTGCTTCATAATAAACTGAATTTAACTCTTTGCATGATTATGGTTAGAAGCTATGAAACCCTCTCTAAATTAATCAATGCAACCTTATTTAATGAAATAAAAAGGAAATAACAAGTGTTTGGCTTTCTTGAGAGCAAATTCTATTTGGTAAAAGTGAAATTTTGGGTGCACTACAACTTGTGTAAACTGGTCTCATATCTCATGATTTGAGGCCCTTCAGTTCTCTTACTTTATTTAAGAGGGTACACTTCTAAATCATCCAAAAAAGATGAAAAAAACGGTATTGATCCTTTTAAGTATCAAGAAAGCATTTCACTTTACTTTCTATTTCAATGTCCAGTAGTCCTTTGTAGAAATTATTTCTTAATTAAGTTTAAAGTACACTTGAGGTAGTTTAAGAGCATTATCTTTGCTTTGAGCCTTAAAAAAATATTAAAAAGTGTTTATGGCACTTAGTGTAAAAGTAGCTTCACTTATTGAACTCTATTCCTGAAATCAGAGTTATTTTTGTTTGTTTGTTTTTCTCCTGCTAAGGTTGACAAATTCTAACAGTTTAAGATTTTTCTTAGAAGTGTTTTACAAAATAAAGATTTCTTCAATGAACCTTCTTCTAGTTATTCATGTCTCCTTATAAAAAATAAGGTGAAAGGTCAGAAATGTGATGATGAATTACTAATTCATGCACAAACATTTTTAAACAAACGGAATTATGACTACCAGGTTTATTGTTTATATACTTCTATATCGATAATATGCCAAGATATCAATCTATGAATATATATATACACATAATAAATTCATCAGTAGAATTTTATAAACAACTAGGAATTTATTTCATCATTTTATAACACTCGTTTAGCTAAAACTCCATTTAATGATCAAGACAGTATCATATCTTAATCCTGCAAAGTATATCCATGTATTTTCATTGCTGAATTGGAGTTATTCTTCAAGCTGAAGATACCTTGGAGGTGATTCAAGTCTAACACAGTCTGAGCACCGACCTCTCGAGAGCAGAGCTATTTCCTGGAGGTGGGGAGAGCCAGTGACACAGTCATGGGCAGAACTCTGATTCCTGAGGCCGAACTCCTTGCACTTTCCATTTACATACGCTGCTGCTCTGACACGAGATGTAAATAGGGTGGAACGAGATCGTGCTTAAACCTAAAGGACCGCAGAGCTTATTTTAAACTTTTATCCAATTTTGCTATAACAGATTTCTTATGCAGAATTTCCCCTATGGCCTATTATGATCTTTGGTTTGATTTTTTCACATAATGTAGTCATAATATCCTGACTTCAAACAAATTTCAGATAAAGAATACACACACACACACACACACACACACCCCTGAACTATATAGCAGCAATATCACTTCCAGTCATATTAACAGCTAACATAGGAAATATATTAATACTTTAAAAATGTTCTTATGGTGTTTCAGCAAGTAAATATCCTGCTCTATTTTCCTTTAGTCAATGAGCAGTAGCAGTATTGTGTTTTATTTCAAGCCTAATGCAATAAGCAAAACTTAAAATGTTCTCAAATAGTCATCCATAATAGAATATGGGTTATGATGTGTCTAAAAAAGGACTTAAACAACGTTACTAATCATAAGTAATATAAGTAGGTATATTTTAAATACAGTGTTAATTTGATTTCTGTTCACAATAGGAAGTTGATCAAAAAGTCAGAGTCTTTTATTTAAAAAATAAATCAAGAGCATGATATATATTCATGCACAGAAATGTATTGAACAATTTTGTATAAACATCAAGAAATTAATCTAGCCCTGGCCAGTTAGCTCATCGGGGATGTGTGCCAGGCCATATTCTAAAGGAGAAGATAAAAACAATAAACAGTATCTCTGCACTCACAATTTACTGTCTAAAGGGAAAAGGCAGAAAATATAAACAGGTTAAAAAGATGACAAGATGATTTCTGATACTGCATATGTCCTTTGGTTGATCTCTTCCCCTTACCCCCACTCTTCCCTACCTTCCCTCTGAGGTTTAACAGTCTAATCAATGCTTCTCTGTCTCTGGATCTGCTTTTGTTCATCAGTTTATGTTGTTCATTATATTCCACAAATGAGTGAGATCATGTGATATTTATCTTTCTCTGATTGGCTTATTTCATTTAGCATAATGCTCTCCAGTTCCATCCATGCTGTTGCAAATGGTAAGAACTCCTTTTTTATTGCAGCATAGTATTCCATTATGTAGATGTACCACAGTTTTTTAATTTACTTATCTGTTGATGGGCACTTAGGCTGTTTCCGAATTTTAGCTATGGTAAATTGTGCTGCTAAGAACATAGGAGTGCATATATCCTTTTTATTTTTAGACATTTGGATAAGGATGATGGCTCCCTAAAATGCCCAAGTTCTCCCCAATTTTAAATATTTTAATTTCAAGCCACCAATGTTTCCTTTGAAATACCTACTGGCTGACACATCAAGAGTTAAATGTAGCAACTGCTTTTCTAAATTTTGGGGGTTTTGTTTTGAAATCAATATCTCAGGAAAATAAATCAATGATTAAGCCATTTTTTTTTATCCTCACCAGAGTATGTTTCTATTGATGAGAGAGACAGAGAAAAAGAAAGACAGAGAGAGAAACATTTACCCAACCAGGGATCAAACCCAAAATATGTGTCCTGGCGACCGGACACAACCTTTCCCTATAAGGGACAGCTCTCCAGCCACCTGAGCAACCCAACTGGACACCATTGCTGTTTTTAAAACTGTTCTCTTTCGTTGCTTTTCCAAGTTTCACCTCTGACCATTTGTAACCAGAATAAGAAACTTTTTAAAAAAGTTGACAATTTGTACATTACAATGCCACAATAAGGAGTGTTTCTCCTGGGAGTGACCAGCAAAGACAAGTACCTGCTAATTATTGCATCCCATCCCCTCCTGTCATATTAATGGCAGCATGGGAAGATTTTTTTAATTTTTTGCCTGCCAGAGGCAGGGTTGGGGAATGGGTAGTAGGCAAGAGCTGTTTTAAGACAAATTAGATCTTGCCTAAACCAAATAGGGGAGATATACTTAAAAGTTATTTTTGTGTCAAATGTGGATCAAATCAATTATACCTACGTTTTGCAGTGTTAGAATTTCTTACTCTGCTGCCCCGCTACAATTAGGTTCTGGGCATGCTGCACCAACATCATTCAAAATCCGCACATAATTCTATTCTAATCTCTTTAGCCATGTATGATGTTTGTATCCATTGGGTCCATCAAAACTTGGTTTGTTGATATCAACCATAATTTTATATCAAGCCTCATATGGAGATTATATCTTCTATCTGTGTATGAAGAACACTATGCTTAAGGGTAAAAAAATCTACATCTATCCTCTCTGTCACACTGTCGCTTTTATTCTCCTAATGATCATCGTTCTCCCTTTGCTTGTTTTTTTCACTTATTCTGCTATCTGACTCTGATCTCAAAAGAAATCCAGAAATCCCTTACTTATTCTTTTTTTTCTTTAGTCTACCTTTTAAAGTGAAGAACACCTTTAGACCCACGAGATATAAATCTTTCATCACTGATAAAATGTGGCAAGATGAAAAGAAACCTCTACAGAAGTGTCCAAAGGAGCATTTAGAAAGACACAATGAAGCTCCTGGAAAAAAGAAAAGAAGACATGCCCAGGAATCAGTCCCTGCCACTGATTACTAATGGTGGATGGGTCATGCCACGCTGCCTGAAATTAGTCTTCATAAAAAATAACTGTGGCCCTGACTGGTTCGGCTCAGTGGATAGAGCGTCGGCCTGTGGACTGAAGGGTCCCAGGTTCGATTCCGGTCAAGGGCATGTACCTTGGTTGTGGGCACATCCCCAGTGGCGGGGGGTGGGGGGAGTGTGCAGGAGGCAGCTGATCAATGTTTCTCTCTCATTGATGTTTCTAGCTCTCTATCCCTCTCCCTTCCTGTCTATAACAAATCAATGAAATTATATTTTAAAAAATAAAAAAATAATAACTGTGAAGAACACCTCTTTTCTTTAAATACTAGACCTTCAAGAAAAGCTATTGACCATGAGAAATTATGAAAAATGCATATATTTTGGTGTTAATTCTGGAGCTTCAATCCAAGGAGAAAACATATTGCTAGAAATATGTTAGTCTTTTCCCTTCTAAATTTACTTCTAAAATAATAAGCAGTGACCAGAGTTACAAGTTTTCATATTTTTGACATTTAAGAAAAATAAAATGACCTACAGACTTGCTGTATTCTGGAAGATAATTTTGAAATATATTTCAGTCATCCAATATTTTTTCACCAAATATGCTTTACTTGAAGTATAGTGTATTTTAAAATAGGCTAACTACAACACTTTGGTCCTGATGATATTGTCATTTAACTTTCCATAAAATAAGTCTAATATCTAATACATTAAAGTTGAATATTTTTAATTAGTATTACTGCCAAAATTTCAACTTTCAAAATCTAGAGCATTCATTATCACACTGCGTATTTCTGAGCAGTTAGACACAGCCAATATATGAGTGTCTTTCATAATTTCTTTGTGTAGTCCAAACTTTATTGTCATAAATTTTGAAAGTATTTTTGCAATACAAATAATTAAAACCCAAAACATAAATACCAACTTTTTATATAATCTCAAAATGTGTATATATTTATCACCAGGTTTCTTCACATCTTAAGGATACGACACAGTAAAACAGAGTTACCTAATCTTTCTTAGGAAAATTTAATTTGATAGAAAATGGAGACATTCCTTGTGAAGGAATAACCCCAGCTCTCCTACGCAGTTTCTCCACGCTGAACGCTGACTTGTCAAGTGTTCAACCGCTGGCATTCATTCTAATACTTGCAACTCCCATTTTATTTCAGAAGGCCAGAGGCCTCACGTGAGCGGAGAAGTCCAGCAGCACTGTCACTTAGGCTTATTAGTCTAGATTAAGATGTTCATCTCAAGAGATTATCTCTTTGCATTCTAGGATGACATGCCATGGAAGAAATTCCGTATTGATTCTGTCTTCCACAGATAAAAGATGTCTGAGACAACAGAAAATACAAAGAGTTTTCTACAAAAAGATTCATTTCTCTGTCAAGGTAAAACAGAAGTGTTTTGTAATGTAAATACTAGCAAGGAATGCCTATTCTACGAGAAATAAAGAATATAAATTACTGTTGTCCCCATTGAAAATGACAGAACTTGTGATGCACGAGTACAACTCCGTAAGTACTCCATCCTTATTTTACATGTAGACTCGCATTAAATAAATTATACTGTTCTCCCAAAGTATTTTAAAATCATTAACACACATAACTTACAGTTGTTCCTATATAACACAAGATGATGTTGATTGAAAAAATCCAGTCCCTTTAAGTTTTTACTTATCTGCATTTCTGAAATCTAAATGTATCTAAAAGAAGCTGTATTTCTTACCAAGGAAATATACTTCAGAGGCACCAGTGTACCAAATACAAACGGACAGTGAAGTAACTTCGTTTGTTGTTTTTTAGCTTGAAATAAGTGCGTTATTTTATCTTGAACTATCAGATACCACCTAGATCACTGGAAGGCACAGTTAACTTAAGGACGTCCTGAAACATGAAAAGATAAACTGGCAGCTTAATTGAGATCACTATTTTTTTTTACAGAGAAATAAATTAAGGAAACAATATCTTTTCAAGGAAAGGTCTCTCATTTCTTTTGTTTAAAGGTTTAATTCATTTTTAGTATTTCAAATAATAAAAGTGTTCTCCTTGAGCTTATATATTTTGTGGCATTTTTATATTAAATCAGTTCAATATGTACCAAAAACCACCACTTTAAATTCTGACTCAATTACATTATGAACATTTTGGCAAATAAATAGCAAGTACAAAGTTTTAAAAACACATAAATATCTGAAGATTTCATAATTTAATATAGTGTCTTAAATGCTAAAGAAATGAGTAAACAGTGAATAGCTTTTTACTTAGGATGAAAGTTTTTTATGCTGTACAAAAGTATTGCTGAAACCAAAGATGCAAGATCAATATAAACTTAGTTAATAAAAAGAATGCCACTAGGAGACCAAACAGTATCTTACCTAATGTGCCTATGGTATGAAAGTGTTAAAGTAATCCAGAACAGGACCAAAGAAGTCGCTGAGACACAAAGATGACGGAACAGCACCACCTACTTCCCTCTGCAAACGTTTCCAATACACATGAATCTGTTATCCTTCGAAAAAGTGAATATATTTTTTAACTAAATCATTCAGTATAAAGCTATGTTTTTGCACTTTATCACTTGCAACAGAGCACTTACTTGAACTTTAAAGTTTCTTTTTAAAAAGAGCAAAATTAAAGATGATGTTTTAGCTGAGGTTTTTCTAGCTGTGCACTGTACTGTTGTATGTAATCCAGATAAATAAGTCTTTAAATAGAGTCACTATACATGCTAGACCAGTGATTTTCAATTTTTCCCATTCTATGGCACAGGTTAATTAATTAATGAAATTCTGCAGCACACCAAAAAAATATATTTCATTATATTTCATTTTTTGGCCGATCTGATTTTTTAAAAAGGTATAAATTTGATTCATTCACTCCAGACAGCCATTATTGTGTTGGCTGTTGTCATTTTTTTTGACAATCTAAGGGAAAAGAGGTCAGCGGCCCTGAATAAATAGTTAGATATTGCATATTTCAAAAATTATCAGGACACACCAGTGTGCCACAGCACACCAGGTGAAAATTACTATGCTAGACCACCACCATTATGATTTCCAAAGTACATATAAAAAAGGTTTTATCTTACTACAAAATATGTTTCACCTACTCCACAAATACCACTATAATAATATTCAAAACTGTCATACAATCCGTTAAAAATATGACATCATTTGCAAGGTGAGGTCATCAGTCAAACTTAAATACTAAAAGAAGTGATATAAAGACATCCAGAATATTTGCAGCTCATTCATATGATTCTGTATTTCCTAACATTTTAAGTAATTGTATATAAAATGTATTTTGTTAAAAGCTTCTAAATGGTGTTCTCATTTGTCCTCCAGCCTTGTTTACCATGTGATTGATATTTCAATCATATTCAGAGCAGACTGAGCAAGAAAAGAAGATTTCAGGAACAACTCTTAATCCACTCCCAAGAAGCAATATCATAGCAGTACAGGCTTTAATCAGGCACAATGTATTGTAATCTAAGCAAGGGCCAGGGTTTTAATATATATGACAGTATACAAGCAGCATTGTTTCTAGATAGGACACTTTAGAAACGTTTTCCCTGAGGCATCAACAGCTCTTTAAATGACTGTTGCTGGTAACATCAAAATTGCTCAAGCAGAACGTCAGCTCTAAAAAACTAAATATTGTTGCTTGTTACTGAGATCCTTCTCGCAGACCTCTTCTCCCCTACATCCCTCAGCTGACCTGGTCATCAGTTCTGGCCCACTGAGCCTTTATGAAATTAAATGAATCATCCTCTTGAACAAATCAGTTAGAATGGAGCATGCTTGAATATTTCTTGTTCAACTTGTCACCTTCTTTCACATTGTATTAATAAAAATAAAAGAAGAAACCAAACTGGCACCATACTGAGAATGTTTTTCGGGATAATAAACTAGAGACACGAGAGCTCTTTAATCCAACCTTAAATAAATATCTTAAAAGCCCAGTGAGTTTATAATATTGTTGTTAAACTAATGATTTCATATCCTCACTGATATACGCACATTCTGTTGCTATTTAAACAAATTGAATGTTTATTTCAGGGGAGAAAAAAGAATTACATATTTTTATTTGCCTATTCTGTGTCTCAGCCACTAGACTATAGACTATAAACTCCATAAGGGCAGAAACTGTTCCATCCTGTTCATTTGTATTTATAACACTGTCTTCAAACATTTATTTGTTGAAAAATAAATCAATGAATGAACAAATTATGCTTAAGCAAGCCAAAGAGTATGAAAAATAAAGTGATTGTAAAAATTTACACTCACATACACACACAGATTAAATGCACAGGAAAACACAATTGAACACAAAATTACAACATTTAATTCAGTCTACTTCCTAATAATAAAAATGACTAATGGAGCAACAATTTACTAGTTTTCAAAGCTGATGTATGGATGTAATTTCATGAGGAAAAAAAGTATGGCCCCAACTCAGATGACTACAAAATTAATTTATAAAACCTGTTGACAGCAAAAGAAAGCTTCTAAAATGTATACAGACATATGTATCAAAATAAAAATCTCTTTACATGTGTAAAAATTTTAAATACTGAATAACGCATGGGTAGATACAAAAATTCAATTTTAGTAAAAGTATTTTAAGAGCATACAGTTAGTGTAATAAAATATCCTTGGGGAAAAGTGCAAAGAAAAAACACACACATGCTATTTCTACAGTTTGAAATCATCCATAAGATTTTTCTACCATACATCACCAAAGAATGGATGTGGTACCCATCCCAGAATCTGCAGTGCAGCAACTGAGCTGCAAGAGAAGTAACTTGCCCCAAGTGTCTAAAATAGCGGCATGGCTTAGATGAGAATTTAGGACCTTTGATTCCTACTATTATGTCTTGCTGCTGCAAACATTTCCCCAAATCAAAGCCCGAAGTAGTCCAATGACATCACTTCCTCTACACAATAGAGAACTCACACTACAAAATAAAGAATACCCATCAGGCCAGCCTCAGTACCATCTCCACACTGACTGTAGTTTGGCAGAGCCGCTGCTTGTGTGCCACTCAAAAATCAGGAGTCTCTATCATTCACTTTTTGTCTATCACCAAGTCACATCCATTCTTCATTTTGGCACACCCAGGTGATACAAAGATCTTAGGAGAAACTATCCTTGCTGCCTGATTAAATTTATTGTAATTTAATACTAAAATCATCATTAAAAGATACAGATTATTAGTCTTCCCAACCTGTCCATACCCAACCTGCAAGCACAGTTGTTGCATTACAAAATGTATTTTTTGCTATCATATCCTTCAAAAATAATCTGTTCTGCTTTGTTGGTAGTCTGAACTTGCACAGTCAATAAAATTTGGAAAAACAAAACGAAACATTAAAGCAAATCAGACTTTATGACCTATACCACACATCTAAAATATATATGAACTTATTTCTCTACCCATATCTTTATCTTAGCTATGCCATGGAACTGAAAAGATGTGGCAAATGAAGTTTCATAACACCATTAGTCTCATCTCACCCATAGCACTTCTATGTTAAAAAATAAAGCAGAGATATGAAATTATCCTCTGTAAGTTTTATTTGACTCTTAACAATATATTCATAAATGTTATTGAACACACTAGGGGGCCAGTGCATGAATTCATGAAGCTTTAAAGGAACTGTGGGCCATGAGGCTGCAGTGGGCACAGGGGCGGACCTTGGCCCATCCTCCATGCCCCTGTCACAGCCCCAGGTCCCCTGTCTGCGGGCAGCCCCATTCCCACTGCTGCCACTCCCACGCACTGACAGCACAGAGCTATTGGGGCCTGCCCAGCAGCGGGTACGAGCAGCAGCTGCTGCCCCATGGTCTCTCAGGAGCAGGGGGAGGTGAAGCCTTCATAGGTGATGGGCGCCAGCAGCCGCCGCTAGCACCCACTGACAGTGCCAAGAGATCTGGACTGGTGCTGGGCGCCGGCTGCGGGTGCAAGTGGGGCCGACCAGTGCTGGCAGTGGGGGTGAATGGGGCTGTCACCAGCGGCGGATGTGAGAGGTGGCTGCCTGCCCCAATTGCCCCTCAGGTGCAGGGAGAGGTGGAGAACCCCTGAGGGGCGATCAGGGCCAGTGGTTGCTGCTTGCATCTACTGACAGCATTGAGTGATGGGGCCACCAGCAGCAGCAGGTATGAGAGCCAGCAGGACTGCAGCATGCGGGAGCAAAGAATTTTCAGTAATACCAGGGGCTTGCCCTGAGGATAGTGACCAGCGCCCTGCCTTGGTCTGGCACTCTGGCTCACCTGCTCCACCATCCTGGTGGGCATGTTCTGCGCTCTGCCATCTGCTGCTGCTGACCACCATGTTCTATGCATGCCCTCTGGTGGTCAGTGCATGTCATATGACCGGTTGTTCAATTGTTAGGTTGTTCTGCCGCTTGGTCTATTCGCATATTAGCCTTTTATTATATAGGATAACTTTTTTCATGCTAGTTAACATCAAATCTTTCTATAAAGACAATGCACTTAGTATAATGTTCTTCTGATGAATATTATGGGTATCATATTTAATATGATCACTGGACAAGAATGTTGGTCTAAAATGTTTTAGCCTTTAAAGTAACAGGTAAGGTCCTTCTTATATTGAATTGAAAAATCATTATGACTAAAAACATTGAAAAATATGAAGGTGTAACTCTTCCTCTTATTTCTAGTGTTTCAGATACCATGTGGTTACACATAAAACATTCAAATATGTCATTTCTGCCTGGGTTGCATGGCTCAGTGGCTGAGTATTAACCTATGAATTAGGAGGTCATTGTTAGATTCAGGGTCAGGGCACATGCCTGAGTTGCAGGCTCGATCCCCAGTAGGGGACATGCAGGAGGCAGCCTATCAATGATTCTCTTTGATCATTGATGTTTTTATCTCTCTCTCCCTCTCCCTTCTTCTCTGATATGAATAAAAATATATTTAAAAAAATACAATAAAATAAAGTATTTCATATCTAATAATAGATTTATAGGAATATTCTCAATATAATGAATAGAATTCAGTAACATACTGAAATAATTTTTCATCACATCAAAACAGTAAAATAGTCAAAAAAAATTGCTTCCCAAGCTACATTCCTTTTATTCAGTAGGCTCTGGAAAGTTGATCAGCAAGAGTTAAACAGCCACGTTATACAGGAGGTTAATCTTCTGCAGTTAGTGTGTCATCCCAACACACTTTAACATAAAGCATGATATTACTAACAGAAGCTATGGGAAATGTAATTCTTAATATCAACTCCTTGAAGTGGCAATAATGCCTAATAAATTGAGCTCATTTAATCTACTTTATTTACTGAACATGTATTTCAGCATAAGGATGACACAATAATTTCAGCACCTGGCGTCAGGTAAATCTTAAAGCTGGCCTATTTAATATGTTTTCAAATGCCAAGAATCATGAAATAGTAAAAAAAAAATACATCAGAAAAATTGATTTTTTAATTGAAAGAAAATCTAAATGACATAAGATAAGCTACATTTCACTGATAATTTTTAGGAAAAGCATTTGTAAAACATTTTCTGTGGCAACTGAGTCACTACAAATCTCCTTTGGTGTTCAGATCCCAATAACTATATTTAAATTATCTTCTAAATTAGTTAATATTCCCAGCCTACCTCCCACTGTCCTTTAATATTAAAAAAAGAAATAAATCAAATTCAGCTGCAGAAAACATGTCTCCAATTACAGGAGTATGAGTAAGCATTAAAACACAAAACAAAATTATAAAACAAACAAAAACACCACACCAGTATTTACGGTTTTCTTTAAAAGGCCTTTTAAATAAAAAGGGTGAAACTCCCCCAGTTCCACTAAGAAGAATGTAGTCTGAATCTGTACTTCAGGGACTACTCAGAGAATCTCTACCCTATAGCTTGGCAATAACAGAAGCAGGTCAATCCACACTGATAATCTGGCAGATCAAGGTCAGTTTGTAATTCCTCTTTGTTTATATGTTTATCCAGAAATACCCGCTACCCTAAATAGAACAATAAGGTGATTTGGCTTCCTGTTTACTCAAAGTCGTCATCAGGAATATTTTTGAGGCTAGGATATAAATCTTTAGTAAGTGTGGGGGGTGGCGTGGGGAGAGATTATAAAGCCCAGGGAGACTGGAGGGACCCAAAGCTGTGAGACAAGTGTTCTCAATGCAAATCTGAATGGCCTACTGGACACGAAAGCAATGACTCCATGCTTTTGGAAAGGATGTCATTATTTATAATTGTTTGTGTTTCTTAGTATCTATTTGTGTTCGCTGTACATTACATACAAATGAAAATTCCTTGCAAATATTTATTCTGTTCTTGTGTACTGTATTGGCATTTTGGCATTCTAACATAAATTCTTAAGTATTATTTGGATCCAATTAAAGAGATGTGTCAAGATTAAATGGATTGGGAGAAAACTAATCAATCAGTGGAATGAAAACAGTGAGAAAAGGCACAGATCAGACACTGGATTAGGCCCTTGAAATAAAATGAAGACTAAGACCCTGTGCCTTAGGGGCTTACAGTGCAGGAGAAGAGACAGATAGGTAAATACCAAACATTCCAAATGTTACAATAAAAATATACAAAGGGGTTATAGAGATCATAGCATAGACAAAATAATGTTTAGTTCTCTTGTTAATTAAAAAGACATAAATGCTTAAAATAATTAATAAAAGGCAGTTGGCATTATTTTGTCTACTAAAACAAATACATCAGATTCTGGTTAAAAATTACCATAATAAAAAATTTCCTATGCATTCCTGGATACTAGTAATTATTAACATACCACTAAGAATAATATGAATTGAAAAATAATGCAATTGTATAAAATAAAAATTGGATAAATTGTTAGTCTATCAACTTATAAAGTGTTTTTTATCACAATGGTCATAAATAAATGAAAGAAAACAGCTGTATTTACTAATTAAACTCACATTTTTGATATACCACATAGAGGAATACAAGTATGCCAAAAGTACAATTAATGAAAATACACTCTCAATCTCATGCATGTAAGACAATATCCTCCTTATAAATAGTGACACACTAAATGAGCCAATTCTTGTAATTCTCCCTTCACAAATGAATTCCCTGTTTTAAAAAAAATCTCTCTCTCTCTCTCTCTCTCTCTCTCTCTCTCGCTCTCGCTCTCGCTCTCGCTCTCGCTCTCCCTTTTCCTCCTTTCTTCCTTTCCTCTTCTCTTTCCCTTCATCCCACCCTCTGCACAGGATGCTTGAGAACGAGTTCAATGTTTCTCTATACTGTCACAATTGTCCAAACTGCATCCAAATCAAAAACTTAAAATATAATGTCTCAAATTTAGCAATGCACTGACATTCGGCAGCCCATGAAGATCTCAGGCAATTAATATGGTCTAAAAATCTATAGCCTAAAATAATAAGTAGGATAACTTCAAGATCCCACCATAGCAAAATGTGTTAATGGGCTAGTTAGGGAATAGAGTATTGACTTCGGAACAATTTCTGATTCTTCTTTTTGCTTGGGAGAGTGAAAGGAATGATCCCTATTCAGGATAAGAGATAGACATATTCACTCATTATTGTACTTCATTCCCAGTGCAAGGAACTATTTAGAAATAACAGATACTGTATTATGTATCACAATGGTTAATTTCATTCTGCCTTGGCAGAGTAACTACTAAGTGCAAAATGTGAGTAACTGCTTGCTGTACTAGAGTCATAGATATATAATTGCCTTCAGAAAAACCCTTCTCTGAATACCACCTACACATTAATACATGACACCGAGTTTACAGCCAGACCCCTGTTCTATCCCACATGATCCCTGAAAAGGCTTGGCTTTGAAATGAGGACACGTGCATAACTAAGGCACACTGACTATCACAGTGCATGTAACAAACCAGAGTATTATGAATCCTTAGGGGGACCTCATAGAACTAATACATTTTCTAAAGAAAGCTGCACATGAGTAAAGAGAGCCTAAAATGCTAATTAGATCCTCTCAGTGAAAGCTATAGAAAAGTTGATTCTTGAATCCTGAAGTTGGGCACAGAATGAAACATTTGTATACAGAAAGACTGAAGAGAGGGGAAAAAAGAATTTGACATCAAAGCCCCTCAATAGATGATTTACACAATTCATGAGAAAATAAATGAAGCAAAATAAAAAATATAACAGCGGGAGAATTCCAAACCTCCTGAAAGGGTTAAGAATGAGAACTGATTTCCTATTAGAAAGGGATTATGTAACAACAGAGGGAAATAGCCCAGCATATGCTAATTTAGTAGGCTTTGCCAGGCATTTCTGAGTGTGTCTGGCTGGCTGTCTTATATTCTTTCCCTCCTCTTTTTGCCATTTTTCGTATGAGACTAAGGAGGTTGAACTCACACAATATGCAATAACAACAACAAAAACAAGTAAAAGCACATTGCATATGATTTAACCTTGCTAAACAAAACACTGGGACACTTGCCTTAGAGGGCGAAAGGAAAAACGCCCACTTTGTATGTGTTCAGTATATAGATAGGTTTTAGCAATACTCCCTCTCACTTTATTCTTCATTCCCTGTTAATTTCTTTTAATGAGTCTCTCAGGTTGGTAGCATGGTCAGGAATGGGGGAGAGTTTTTATTCCTGGAGAGTGTTAAGGAAGCTGACAGCCTATTCAGACTTCAGCACATAAAGTAGATGGCAGTAAAGGAATGACGATTACATAAGACACTTATCACACATTTTATATGATGTTAAATATGAGTATTCTAATCATTTCTCATTGCAACCTAAGTACTACTACAAAGCAGGGGACTGCAAAGTAGGGGACATATAAGGTGTGATCATGAACTGAAGGTACAGGTGTGATGGATATTTTCCCTAGGGGGCATAGGACAAGCGAGTGTAATGCCTGCATTTATTAAGAAAGTAAAAACAGATTTTATGTGCTATAAATCTTAGTCCTGGATGCTTCAGTCGGTGTTTGAAAGACACTTGCATTTTTAAATGCACACAATTTTAACAGAGACGCGAAAAATATTTATTTACAACAACAAATTAATTGGCTTTATAAATTATACCAAATCAATATAGCAGCTATACACTTAGCAGTCGGCAGCACAGCCCCATTAGGAAGGTGCTTTCTCATTGCGTTACCAAAGATGACTTTAGATAAACAATGTGCAGTTACTGTAAATAAATCATTTGTAAATAAACCATTGCCGCACATATAAATTTACTAGGGAGTCAATTTGACCCATAAAAGGACTTTCGTTTTCGTATGTGAAATCATTTGCACGACTTAAAACACACTCAGCTTTAAGACGTTATCGTCCTGAAAGTAAAGGAATGCTTATTCTTATTTTCTAAACAATCCCTAAGGACACATCACTATCTAGCCCTCAGAGAAGCTGTCTATTAGTTAGCAGGGGTTTCCCCTTCAGCATTCAAATGGCTGAAATAGAATTTAAATATTCAAATCAAAACTATTTGCTGAGTCAGAAAGTGTTATCCCCAAAGTTGAATAATGAGTGTCTTAATATTTACTTCAAAGTCCTCTAAAATGGAATGTGAATAATTAATGGCCACCTCTGTCCCTGGCAGATCTCCTTGCAACCTCAGCCCTGAGTCTATTCAGGTAGCAGAGGTTCTCATCACTCAGTTTCATAAGCACAAAAGAAGGTCCAGAATAAAAGCTCAGCTCTACTGCAGATTCAGAAATTATAAACCTGACTTCTGAGTTTTTAAGTAGAAAAGTTAACCATTGTTACCACCTGAGAAAATGTATTTTAAAATAGACTTGTTAATGTTCATAAACAGGGTAAAATAGAATAATGAGTGCAAACAAATTCGTTCCCTCTCCTTCCACGTTATTCCTGGGAGCCCCAAACTCTGATTACTGATAGAATTATAAAGCTATCCTTCAGTCCTAAAAATAGCTGTACAGTTTAAACTTGTATATATGTGCATATAGAGATAAATGATTGAGGAATATTTCCTTTTTCAATAATTACATCTCTGATTTTGGCATTAATATTTAACTGATACCTAATTTAGCAGAATATTTACTTTTCTAAATTTTAAATATGCTACATACTTCTAAGATGAAAACAATTTCATACCTGTTTAAAGAAACTCACTGAACACATTTACAGAACCAACTGGTCTCATTTCTTGAATAAAAATTACATGCATAATATGTTCAATTATTCCTTAGCAAATGGAATCAAAATAAATAAAGCTGCATTGGTTACTGTTATCTGATAAGCTTCCATGATAGGCTACACATAAAAATTGGTCCTCAACTCTTACTTTTACTAAGGAACCTATTTTAATTTTTTGCCTTTGTGATAAATAATATTGTTCACAGTAGAAATATTCTCTACTAATTAGACATTAACACAAATTCCATGTCATAACCCTAAGTAAACTATATGAACATATGCTAAATATTTAAGCCCTATTTGTTTTAAAACTACTGTATTCTCATAATACAGGAAATGCTCCAGTAAGAAAAAGAAGCCAAGGGAATGATTCCTTTCCTAGTCCAACACAGATTAGACCCAACACATGTAAACAACTGCATAGAAATCCTAGTTTAACTTTGCTATTTATCTTCATTAAATTGACCCAGGTTCCTGATAGTTTTCACAAAAACTATTCATTTCACCATGCATTTGATGAAAATGATAATTTTATTAGGATTTATTTATTACATTAATCTCTAAACAAAATAGGTGTTCTCTCATTTACTTGGTCATGAGCTCACGTGATTAGAAATACTTTCTGTATCATTTCTGGTTATTAAAGCTGAAGGTCGGTTCACGTCCATTACAGACTGTGAAAGAGTCCCCATCTCACTCGGCCCCAGAACTGCTTTCCTGTGTGTTTGAGCTGCAGAGCACATTAGGCCTAGATGCTATTTGCATCATCACACAGCAGGGGGCTTCAGCTGCCACTGCTCTAGGTTAATCCTCACCCACTTCTTTACACAAGGAATGTGTGGAAGATGCCTTTTTTTGGTACTACAAAACTGTGCTCCAAAAATGCTTGACATTTCCAAATAAAATGGTGGCAATGAACTTGTCCTTTTAAATGTTTAGGTAAAATCAGTAAATTTAAATCATGCTCTCCTTCAAAAAAATTTTCGTTTTCATGGAAAGAGTTTGCAATCTAATCTAATGCAAAATATTTGGAATTTGTAAAGAAAAAAAAATGTGTCTGGAAACTAAATGTTAAAAACTGGTCAGATTGCGTTCACTTACAAATTTATAACAAGAGCTATTGCTATATTACTTTTCTATAAGCAAACTGCTTCCAAAATTAATATAGCTTATAAAATGTTAAAATTAACTCAAGCACATTATTTAACAAAGTATGAGTGCTGATGTATTATGAAGAGAAGGGATGATTTAACTCCATCATAATTAATTATTTTCAACTCAGCACGATTTATTATTCGTCTACTAAATACAGAAGATGAAGACTGAACAGGTAAGGCTCACGCTTGTCCTCAAGAAGCGCAAGTTTAACCACCATCTGGGCACTAGCGCTGTTTTCGAGGGTGAACAATCCAGTAACCTCCAATCATACAATGGTTTTCTGACGTCAGCTTGAGAATTCTGCTTCCTTGGTTTGTGATTTCCTTTGTCACTGTCCCCTCAACCTGTTCAGCCAGCTGCTAAGCAATGGACAATTTTACCCAGGAGGTTTACAAAGTGTATCAAAAGGAGGATTCTTCCTCAATAAATCTCATAGATGACCAAATAAAGCATCAATATGCCAGGCCTATGTTATAGTATTAATGTACTAAAGTCCTTCCTAATAAATGAATAAATCTTACTTGTCTCAATCATATAATACCCCATAGACTGCTTATTTTAAAAATAAAATTGATATAGTTTGATATTGATTTTAAGCCACTTTAAAATGCATGCTTAGGATGTCTTCCAACATTTTTGCACTTTCATTTGCTCTTGAAGTGATTTAAGTAATTTTTTCTTTAAGAAAACGGACATCTCAGTATATAAATGTGGGGCAAATAGTATTCAAGTACCTCATTTCTAGTTGAGAAGGCAGGAAGAAGCCATCTCAGTTGATGCTTACCCTTGCCATATTAATTTCCCAGAGTTCTAGTAGTTGTACAAATGAGAAGACAATAAAGTAAGCTGCCATATCTTAATGCAAAGATTGCCCAGAGACCCCTCATATTTGCAGGGAGATTTTCTTAATTACTAAGTGTCTGCTTTTTTTTTAAGTTATAGTCATTGGCTCTTATATACAGACTCTACTTTTCAAAGTCACAGCTATTAATCAAAAAAGGGTGGAAGGAGCTATAAGCCAGGAGCTGCATTCAGTATTAAAGCTTGACAAGACTAATGCTATCACATAGAAAGGTAACATAGCAGGAGACACATGATTTTAGGAAGTATTAGGTCATTGGTATTTTATTTAATGCACACAGTGCATTTTATATTATAATGTGTTTTCTAAAAATATAAGAGAAAGATGCATGTTGTAATGTTTCTGGATCTGTTTTGTTCATCAGTTTATATTGTTCATTAGATTCCACATATAAGTGAGATCATGTGATACTTGTCAGACATTTCATTTAGCATAATACTCCCCATGTATTTCAGAGGGAAAGGAGTGGGAGTGTGGGAAGAGATTAACCAAAGGACTTATATGCATATGTGTATAGCCCATGGGCAAACAATAGTGTGGGAAGGCCTGGGAGAGGGCAGTAAAGGGATGAAGGGGATCAAAGGAGGAAAGAAAGAGGATACCTGTAATAAATACTTTCAACAATAAAAAAATTATATATATGTGTGTGTATATGTGTATATATATATATATATATATATATATATATATATATATGAAGTTAATGACACATACACATACTCAGGCAAACAATATGTATGTCTAGTTGACCTTTAATTTGAAGATCTTTCTTTCTGAATATAACACACCATTTACTAAATGTTCTAGGGCAAAAAAAATAAAAACAAAACACACACACATACACACACACAAATAAACAAAAAATTAACTACAAAAAAACAAAAGTCCCAGTATTTGTGTTGGATGTGTTTTTGTATGAGATAAACTCTAAAAAGGAAATAAAGTTCTCCAAAAAATTTGGGTCTATTTTCTGGTTGTATTTTGCCTTGTCTCTGTTTCACCTTTCCTAGGACAGTTCCTGGTCAAACCAGACGGTCTCCATCTTTGCAGTGCCTCCTCAGGCATGGCAAGGGATATAGCTTCTGCAAGAGTTAGCTATTGAACTGGATCTACTCTGCAGCCAAGAGGGGTCTTAGTTACAGGTGGCAAGCTTTTCACTCCTCATTCTAAAGAAATTCATTTCTCTAAAGGATTCCTTGCTCTTACCTCAGATTTTTCCTGTGTCTGTGATGGAGGAAAAGAAGAAAATAGCTTAACACTGAATCAAATTTTTTCTAAGTAGTCTAATTCCAAGTTACACTTTAGAGACATGTTTATTTCCTAACCATTTATCTCATAAAGATCTACTGGGGATGAATTGACAGGTGTTTTAGAATTAAGTGGTTTAAGCCTTTTCTTTTTATTTCTATTTTTTAATGCATGATATCATTGACTTGATCCTCACCATTGGCTTGTCATTCTGCACATTAACAAGTCAGAAGATTGATTTTGCTTCTCAGAAAACGAAAAAAAAAAATGGTGACATATAGAACAGTGAAAACACGGAGATGATACATCCAAACGGGTCCTCTTCTATAAAATAAAGCACATGGCAAGAAAGTGGATAATAACACAAAGGATAAATAAATTGATTAGTATTAACTGAAGTACCCGGATATCATTATAGTGTTGACAAAATTAAAATTAAGAAGCTGTAGACTGCCCATGGTATTTGCCTAGTCATAACTAGGAGCAGGCAGCGCAGACTCCCCCTAGCCAAAGGCAGTTGCTCACTATTGCCCCTACCACCCTGCCTTCCCTGCACACAGAAAAGACAGACAGACCTGCTAAGTATTTCATCTGTGTCCTGCAAATAAGCTTTCTTTTTACAGCCTCACCAAGTCCTCATAAAACAGTAGGGTGGGGGGAGAAACGTAAGCCTGGCCCCCCAAGCAATGTTTTCAGACAAGACTAAGACAAGAAAGGCATGAGCAATTTGTTTGAGCAAGAACAGACAGTATCAACAAAGTGTGATGTGCCTGTGGGGCAGGCAGTGTTTGATAAACGGGAGGCAGCCATAAACAGGAGAAGACAATCCAGTGGTGCTCTGCACCCCCCTCCCCTTCTAGGGTTGTTTTTTTTTTTCTTCTTCTTCTTCTTCTTCTTCTTCTTCTTCCTCTTCTTTAAAACCTCTCTCTCTTTTGGTGTATTAATATGGCCTGGTCTAAGATGCTCACAAGTACCCAGATATCATTGGGCTCGTGCTCTTTCCCTGGTTGCTGTACCGGACACTTATTTATTTATTTGGACCTGCTGCTGGTGTTGCTGCTGGCTGCTGTGGTGCATTTTCCCTGGCATACCCACACGCCTTCCACCCCACCCCCGGTTGGCTGTGAAAGCGACACTATCTTAATCAGTGGTTTACATACTTAATAAAAGACACCCATGCCCTTAGAAAAAGAGAGAGGGAAAGAGAGAGAGAGAGAATGCAGCTGATGGAATCTTCGGGTAGAGAAAGTAAATCCTCCTCCGGCTGAGAGAGAGAGGGGCACCGGCAGACAGTTATTTCGCAGTGCACTGAATAGACAATTCACGGGGAAATGTTGAAGGCAGAGAGGAGGCGACCCCCAAGTGCAGTCCATTGCCCACATGCTCTACCATAAATAACCTTCGAGCCCCAGCCCAGCAGTGTGTGCAAGGACGTGCTGGGGCCGGCTCGCACAGATTGGCAGGGAAAACATATCCAGCGGTGTCGAATTTTCATCACAATCACCAAATTAACTGATTTCCCCATATAACACTCCTCTGCCCGGCGAGGCGCGAGCGCGGGAGCGCGCGTGCACACACTCACACTCACACACACACACTCACACACTCACACACAGGAGCTGAGAAATACAAGTTACTGGGAGGTGAAGTGGGGTCTCAGCACGGATTGGAAACCCCAGTAACGTGTCCGCCAGCTACCAGGGCTACTTGCGCGAGGGCGGGGGTGGGAGCGCTGGGAAATGGGACGCGGCAGCCTCGGCAGGAAGAATGGGCTGTCTGCCTTCTCGGGGATTACGGCATCTGACACATCTGAAATTTACATCCCAGCATAAAATACACGAGATCGCCACAAAACATCCTAAAGATTACCTCTGCAAGGTCAGCTAGCTAATTCTGGGGAAATTCTGCCCCCCAGCTCTGCTTTCCTGTGCACAAATATGCACACAGAAAACACGGGGCCGGGCTATACCCCGGAGGGGGACAGGAGGGAGGATGCATTCCAAGAACTTGCTGAAAGATGGTTCAGTGACCTCATTTAAATCCTCCGAAGGCCGATGGGGTTTTGCACGCCTGTGGGTCTACATGTGCTTCACTTCCACATTCCTTATACCCAGAGACACATGCATTCGATCAACTTATCTTTCCACACATACACGAATAATGACAGCGGGGTTAGAGGTGGGCAGGGACGGAAGGAGAAACCAAGAAGTCACCTGGCTTTAAAAAAAATCCCGTCGACCATCATTTCACACCCATTCTCCCCGAATCTCACACTCAACCCACAACCCCTACACTACTCTCTTCAAAGCAGCAGTCTTCCTCCTGGCAGCCCCTGCCCACAGCGCCCGGAGTGCCGCCTCCGCCCCCACCGCCACCTCCCCGAAGTGTGCTCCCCCCCCCACGCCTCCTGCAAACACCGCGGCTCGCTTCCCCCAGCACCGGCCTGGGCCCCGCACCGGCCCTGCCCCCGCCTCCCCCAGCGGGGAGGGCGCCTCGGCGCCCGGGTCACTCCGCGCCCGACCCGGCGGGCTGCATCACCACCGGGTCTTGTGCCGCTTCCCT